>CAUVZT010000071.1:0-185827 GCA_963556525.1 Cochlearia excelsa
TGAAACATGAGTGCTTATAAGTCTCTCAATGATCTTTGTACAAGTTTTACGAACTTATGAAACATCTTATTACGTGTTTCTAGGAATCTAAACCAAGTTTCACGCAACATGAGTGCTTGTAAGTGCCTCAATGATCTTTGTACAAGTTTCACGAACTTATGAAACATCTAACAACACATATTATTGGACTCTAAACCAAGTTTCATGCAACATGAATGCTTATATGTGCCTCAATGATCTTTGTACAAGTTTCAAGAGATTATGAAACTTCTAACAACGTGTTTGTAAGACTCTAAGCCAAGTTTGATAGAGCATGAGTGCTTATAAGTGTCTCTAGGATCTTAGTACAAGTTTCACGAACATATGAAACATCTAAAAACGTGTTTCTAGAACTATAAACAAAGTTTCATGCAACATGAGTGCTTATAATCAGGGGCGGGCGAACGTATGTAATGGGAGGGGCAGTTGCCACCCCTAAACTTTTCCAATATAGCGTAATTTTAGAAATAATTTAATTATGCCCCTTTGATAAATTATTTTATGCCCCTGTTACTTTATTGTTTGTTTGTTTGCCCCCACTTTTTTTGTCAAACTCCCCCACGTTTTAGTATTTTTGTCCCGGATAAATTTATTTTCTAGATCCGCCACTACTTATAAGTGCCTCCATGATCTTTGAACAAGTTTCACAAACTTATGAAACATCTACCAACACATATTTTAGGACTCAAAACGAAGTTTCATGCAACATGTGTGCTTATAAGATCCTCAATGATCTTTGTAAAAGTTTCACTAATTTATGAAATATCTAACGATGCATATTCTATGACTCTTAAACAAGTTTCACGCAACATGAGTGCTTATAAGTTCCAATGATCATTGTACAAGTTTAACAAACTTTTGAAACATCTAACACCGTATATTCTAGGACTATGATCCAAGTTTCATGCAACATGATTATTTCTAAGTGCCTTTATGGTCTTTGTACAAGTTTCACGAACTTATGAAACATCTAACAACCCATATTCTAGGACTCTAAACCAAGTTTATTGCAACACAAGTGCTTATAAGTGCCTCAATGATCTGTGTACAAGTTTTACAACCTTGTGAAACATCTAACGACACATATTCTAGAACTCTAAAACTAGTTTCAAGAACTAATGAAACTTATAACAACGCATATTCTAAGACACTAAACCAAGTTACATCACACGTAAGTGCTTATAAGTGCAAAAATGATCTTTGTACAAGTTTCACGAAATTATGAAACATCTAACAACACATATTCTAGGACTCTAAACCAAGTTACATGCATGCAACATGAGTGTTTATAAGTGTCTCAATGATCTTTGTACAAGTTTCACGAACTTCTGAACCATCTAAAAACCAATATTATAGGACTCTAAACCAAGTTTCATGCAACATGAGTGCTTATACATGCCTAAATGATCTTTGTACAAGTTTCAAAAACTTATGAACTATCTAACAACATTTATTCTAGGGCTCTAAACCAAGTTTCATGCAACATGAGTGCTAATATGTGCCTCAACGATCATTGTACAAGTTTCACGAACTTACGAAACATCTAACATTACATATTCTAGGACTCTAAACCCAGCTTCATGCAACATGAGTGCTTATAAGTGCCTAAATGACCTTTGTACAACTCTCATGAATTTATGAAACTTCTATTAACGCATATTATAACACTCATAACCAAGTTTCATGCAACATGAGTGCTTATAAGTGTCTCAATGATCTTTGTACAAGTTTCACGAACTTATGAAATATCTAACAACGTTTATTCTTGGACTCTAAACCAAAATTCATGCAACTTGAGTGCTTATAAGTGCCTCAATGATCTTTGATACGATCGGCCTTGAAGGATCTACTCTCCGAACGAGGCTGTGCGAGGAGGGATGAGGATGGGGAGGATAGATATGGGTAGTCGCGGGAGTATGCGGATGTGGCGGAGTGGTCAAATGGGAAAAGAGGTAACGGTGTGGGCGTGGACTTGTTAAGCGATGATGAAGCTTACACAAGTGATAGAAGTTCTCTCCAAAGGCGGCTGCGCAAGGAGAAGAACGGATCTCTTCACAAGATCTAAGAGGAACCGATCTCTTCACAAGATCAAAGAGGCGACAAAGACCTTAGGTTAAGTTTTTCTATTAAGTTGTTCGATGAAATGAAAGTTGTGCGGCGAGAAGCTTTATATAG
The DNA here is from genome assembly GCA_963556525.1 of Cochlearia excelsa. Taxonomy (NCBI): domain Eukaryota; kingdom Viridiplantae; phylum Streptophyta; class Magnoliopsida; order Brassicales; family Brassicaceae; genus Cochlearia; species Cochlearia excelsa. The sequence goes on from CAUVZT010000071.1 coordinate 2,215, forward strand.
GCAAGCACAAGTCGCTTCCTTTAGGGCTTCACGCGTTTAACAAGAAAAAAGGAAATCGCAAAAGAAAAAGGAAATCGCACAAGAAAATGGAAATCCAAAGAAAAGGAAATTGCGGATAGATAAGCAAGTAGTGGAAGTGCCTTGCTTTAACACACTCTTCAAGCTATGGTGGCTAATGGACGACGTAGTGATCTTCTTGGCCTCGTTAAAACCCAGTGGGAAAGAGTACCAAGCGAGTCACTTAGTCCGCTTAGCTACCATAGCTTGGTCTTCCTCAAGTAGCCGTGGTGAAGATGTTGAAGTAGCTTCTCGTGTCGGCTTCTCCAATCTTCTCTTCCTTGATCATCGTGTGAGCTTTCCTTGCTAACTCCTTAGCTCTGGCCCGAGTGATAACTCCTTCTTGTACGTCCATCCTCTCCTCGGCATTCGATGTTCGGGTACTTGGCAACTTCTCGGTATCGGATGGTCGAGTGGTCGATATCGGCATTTCGTCGATGTCGAGTGGTCGAGTGGTCGATGTCGACATTTCGTCGGTGTCGAGTGCTCGAGTGGTCGATATCGGATCGTATATCGGATCGTTCGCGGTTTCCTCGTCCGATGGCTTGGTTACGATCGCATCATCCTCCCCCACTTGAAAAGGATTTGACCTCAAATCAGAATCTGAAATAAAACGAGCTAAGTCAGACACGTTAAACGAATCAGAGATTGTGTACTTCCCTTGAAGATCAATTTTGTAGGCGTTGTCGTTGATCCTCTTCAAGACTTTGAACGGGCCATCTACTCTCGGCATCAGCTTGGACTTTCTCTCGGCTGGGAACCTCTCCTTCCTTAGGTGAACCCACACCAGGTCGCCTTCTTCAAAGATAACCTCCTTGCGACCCTTGTTGGCTTTCTTTGCGTATAGCCGCGTCTTGTGCTCGATGTTGATCCTAGCCTTCTCGTGGATTTTCCTTACTTGTTCCGCCTTCTTCTTACCGTCTAAACTGCCACGTTCACTCAAAGGCAACGAGATTAAATCTAGGGGTGAAGACGGGTTAAACCCATAAACAATTTCAAAAGGAGAGAACAAAGTAGAGGAGTGTTGAGAATGATTGTAAGCAAACTCAACGTGGGGTAGACAATCCTCCCACGACTTGAGATTGCTTCTTACCATCGTCCTTAGCAAGGTGCTTAAGGACCGGTTGACTACCTCCGTCCGACCATCGTCCGTGGGTGGCAAGTGGTGGAAAAGGTCAGCTTGGTTCCTAGCTTTGCCCACAAGGTTCTCCAAAAATGGCTAAGAAACTTCGTATCCTCGTCGGACACAATAACAAGAGGCATACCATGCAACCTAACAACTTCTCTAAAGAATAGGTTAGCGACATTAACAAAGATCATCGGTCTTATGACAAGCAATAAAGTGAGCCATCTTAGAAAACCTATCAACAACCACAAAGATCGAGTCTCTACCAGTCTTAGTCCTAGGCAATCCTATCACAAAGTCCATCGATATATCTGTCCAAGGATGCTCAGGAATAGGTAAAGGAAGATACAAACCGTGCGGCTGGACCTTACTCTTAGCCTGTTTGCATGTAGCACACCTAGCACAAACTTTCTCCACGTCCTTCCTCATGGCCGGCCAATAGAAGTGTTGTTGTAGGCTGTGAAGAGTCTTAGTAACTCCAAAGTGCCCGGCAAGTCCACCCCCATGGGATTCCCTGACTAACAACTCTCTAACAGAAACATTAGGCACACACAACTTATGGTTATAAAAGAGATATCCATCGTGCCTATAGTAACCATCACAAGAGAATTTTGCACACTTCCTATACGCCTCACTAAACTCATTGTCGATCTCATATAGTTCTTTCAACCTCTCAAATCCAATAAGTTTAGATGTCAAAGTACTAAGAAGAGTGTACCTCCGGGACAATGCATCGGCGACTACATTGTCCTTACCTTTCTTGTACTTAATGACATATGGGAAGGTCTCGATGAACTCTATCCAACGTCCATGCCTCCGGTTCAGCTTCGTTGTCCCTTTAGATATTTCAAGGATTCATGGTCCGTGTGTATGACGAACTCCTTGGGCCACAGATAGTGTTGCCATGTTTGTAGAGCTCTCACCGGCGCGTATAGCTCCTTGTCATATGTTGGATAGTTGACCGTTGAGCCTCCTAACTTTTCGCCGAAGTAAGCAATGGGTCTTTTGTCCCGCATTAGAACAGCTCCAATGCCTACACCGTACGCATCACACTCAATTTCAAAAGTTTTCATAAAATCGGGTAAGGCAAGTAGAGGGGAATTGATAAGCTTCTCTTTAAGAGCCCGAAAGGCTTGCTCTTGGGCGGCTTCCCACTTGAATCCTACTTCCTTCTTGATGACTTCGGTGAGTGGTGCGGCTATGGTGCTGAAGTCTTTGACGAACCGGCGGTAGAAGCCGGCTAGGCCGTGGAAACTCCTAACTTCTCCGACGTTCTTAGGACTCGGCCGGTCTCGGATGGCCTTTATCTTGTCCTCGTCAACCCGTACGCCGTCCGCACTCACAACAAAACCTAAGAAAATAACTCGGTTAGTGCAAAAGGTACACTTGCCGAGGTTAGCAAACAAGCGCTCCTTCCGAAGTACTTCTAGCACCATCCGGATGTGAGTGAGATGGGTCTCCATATCCCCGCTATAAATCAGTATATCATCAAAGTAAACGACTACAAAGACTCCTATAAAAGGCCTCAACACATGATTCATTAGACGCATGAAGGTACTAGGAGCATTAGTCAAACCGAAGGGCATTACAAGCCATTCGTACAACCCTTGTTTAGTCTTAAAGGCGGTCTTCCATTCGTCACCTTCCTTCATCCTAATCCGATGATAACCACTCTTAAGATCGATCTTAGAGAACACGTTAGAACCACACAATTCATCTAACATATCATCAAGTCTAGGGATAGGGTGGCGATACTTAACCGTGATGTTATTGATGGCTCGGCAATCAACACACATGCGCCACGTTCCATCTTTCTTTGGCACCAGTAAGACCGGGACGGCACATGGACTCATACTCTCACGGATGTGACCCTTCTTCATCAACTCCTCCACTTGGTTTTGGAGTTCTTTGGTCTCAGCTGGGTTGGTGCGGTAAGCTGGCCGGTTTGGCAAGGTAGCTCCGGGCACCAAGTCTATCTGATGCTCAATCCCTCGGATAGGTGGCAGTCCTGGCGGGGCATCCTCCGGGAACACGTCCTTAAAATCCCGCAAAAGCCGAGACATACCACTAGGAAGATCCCGTGCAAACTCGGTTAAACTAACAAGCGTTTCTCTATATATAAGCATTATAATAGGTAGTTCAGAGTTTAGGTCTTTGAAAACTTCACTAGAGTGGATGAGAAGGTTGGTATTAGGCGGTATCTCCTTATCCTTCTCGTTCTTTAGTTTGATGTAGAGCTGGTCTTGGTAGACTTCGCTAGGGGTGAGAGGGAGAAGGGTGATTTTGCGGCCCTTGAACTCAAAGGAGTGCTTGTTGGTGTATCCGTCATGCAGGACCTTGCGGTCTGATTGCCACGGTCTACCCAGAAGGAGGTGGCTCGAGCCCATGGGCAAGACATCACAGAGTATGTCATCCTCATACTTTCCTATGGCAAAGGCTACCTTGACTTGGTGGGTAACCGTCGTGGCTCCTCCTTCATTCAGCCATTGCGGCTTATATGGCCTCGGATGTGGGGTGGTTTGGAGGTGAAGTTTCTCGACCATATGCTCACTTGCAGCGTTGGTGCAACTCCCTCCATCTATGATTAGGCCGCACACCCTTTCCTTGACGATGCACCGGGTGTGGAACAAGTTGTCCCTTTGTTGTAGCTCCTCGGCCCGGTTTCGGACACTTAAGGTTCCGTGGGCTACAAGCATTTCTCCAACCGCGGCGGACTCTTCTTCCTCTTCTTCATGAGGGTCGATTCGAGTCTGTTTCCGGTGGGAGGATGTCTCCGTTGTCAAGCAAGCATGTAGACCTTTTTGTTGACACAATCCCTAGCGTAATGACCCATGCCTTGACACTTGTAGCACCCGACATGGCTCAAGGATGCTCCACTCCTATCCTTGAAGGCTGTCTTGGGCTCTTCTTTCACGCCGCTAGGTGGTGGTTTGAACTCTCGGCGGTATTCTGGTTTGGTTGGCTGGACATCCCGCGGCTTGGTTGCATTGGATGGGTAGCTTGGCCTAGTGTACCGGCGCTTGTTCTCGGCTCTCAATCAACTCGGCTTTGTGCACTAGCTCCTCAAGATCTTCGTAAGATTGGAGTTCCAGCTTGTCCTGGATGTCCCGAGCAAGTCCTCCGATGAACCGGGCCATGGCGACCTCGTCGTCTTCTTCTAGGCCGGCTCGGACCAGCGAGTTTCCATTTCTTGGTAGTAGTCTCGACGGAGCTTGACCCTTGGGTGAGCTTCCCGAGTCCGTGGAGAGTCTCACGGTGGTAGTGGTTGGGAACAAAACGCTTCCTCATGTGCGTGGTAAGTTGTGCCCAAGTGGTGATAGCCGGCTCGTTGTGTCGGCTCCCGGTGTTGCATAGCCGATCCCACCACAGGAGAGCATAGTCACCGAATTCGACACGGCAATCTTTACCTTGTTGACCGGGTAAGTGTCATGGTAGATGAAGCTAGACTCCATCTTCCTTTCCCAATCTAGGTAGACCTCGGGATCGTTCTTACCTTGGAAGGGAGGGAACTTAGCCTTGATGTGTCTAAGTTGTTGCCTAACAGGATCCCCTGGCCTCCCCGTCCCGCCTATGGCTTCTATGGCCGCGGTCCGATGCGCCTAGCTCATAGTAATCTTCGTCGGAGTGGATGTGGATCCTATGGTCCCCAACGGTTTCGGTTCGACGGCTGTGGTCGAAGTGTGGAGCGCGTCTAGGAGCGAAAGGTGCCGGTCTAAAAGGATCGGCTCTATCTCTAGGTAACCGGGTCTCCTTCTCGGTATTGTCTCGGGGAAAGACGTGGCGGACGGCCCGTACCCCGGAACTACCGGCCGGGCCTTTTCCTTTGGCAAGGCGGATAGCTTCGGATGGAGTTGGTGTGTGACCACTCTCGGACTCCGAGGATACTTCCTTGGCTTCCCCGGCTTGCTTCTCACGTTCCAAGGTGAGCTGCCGGGAGATTTGTTGCGGTAGGAGCCGAGCCATGGCCTCGGCAACTTGGGTAGCGATGAGCTTCGGAGGTCGTCTAACGCCTCGGGTGATAGCGCCATGGTACCTGGTACACGCCAAGATAACCCAAAGTAAGGTGTTCACAATAAACTGGTCTAAGCAATGCCCAAACAGAAACACGCTACAAAGTAAACAACACACACAAAAAAAAGGAAATCGTCTCACGCGGTTTTAACAAAAAGGAAACTTGTCACGCGGTTTTGTCAAAAGGAAATTTGTCACGCGGTTTTGTCAAAAAGGAAATCGTCTTACTTAAGTGAAACGCACGTTTTATGGAAAAAGGAAATCACAAATACATGTTTCGAAAGATGCGATTAGGTTTTAAAAGATCAAGGTTTTTAAATAACGCCGCCAAGCAAGATTACAACGAACAAGCAAGAACGACCTAACAATGATTCAACAAGTTACTAGTAGCATCAAGCAAGCAACGAAATCAACAACAGGTTGCGGACAATCACTCAAGCAAGCAAGTAAGATGAAACAACCGGTATAGATCTACAAGTTAAGCATAAACGATAAAGAAGAAAAGTAAGAGATAGAAGCGACTCGGCCTTGGTTCGAGGCGGCTCGATACCACATGATACGATCGGCCTTGAAGGATCTACTCTCCGAACGAGGCTGTGCGAGGAGGGATGAGGATGGGGAGGATAGATATGGGTAGTCGCGGGAGTATGCGGATGTGGCGGAGTGGTCAAATGGGAAAAGAGGTAACGGTGTGGGCGTGGACTTGTTAAGCGATGATGAAGCTTACACAAGTGATAGAAGTTCTCTCCAAAGGCGGCTGCGCAAGGAGAAGAACGGATCTCTTCACAAGATCTAAGAGGAACCGATCTCTTCACAAGATCAAAGAGGCGACAAAGACCTTAGGTTAAGTTTTTCTATTAAGTTGTTCGATGAAATGAAAGTTGTGCGGCGAGAAGCTTTATATAGGCAAGCACAAGTCGCTTCCTTTAGGGCTTCACGCGTTTAACAAGAAAAAAGGAAATCGCAAAAGAAAAAGGAAATCGCACAAGAAAATGGAAATCCAAAGAAAAGGAAATTGCGGATAGATAAGCAAGTAGTGGAAGTGCCTTGCTTTAACACACTCTTCAAGCTATGGTGGCTAATGGACGACGTAGTGATCTTCTTGGCCTCGTTAAAACCCAGTGGGAAAGAGTACCAAGCGAGTCACTTAGTCCGCTTAGCTACCATAGCTTGGTCTTCCTCAAGTAGCCGTGGTGAAGATGTTGAAGTAGCTTCTCGTGTCGGCTTCTCCAATCTTCTCTTCCTTGATCATCGTGTGAGCTTTCCTTGCTAACTCCTTAGCTCTGGCCCGAGTGATAACTCCTTCTTGTACGTCCATCCTCTCCTCGGCATTCGATGTTCGGGTACTTGGCAACTTCTCGGTATCGGATGGTCGAGTGGTCGATATCGGCATTTCGTCGATGTCGAGTGGTCGAGTGGTCGATGTCGACATTTCGTCGGTGTCGAGTGCTCGAGTGGTCGATATCGGATCGTATATCGGATCGTTCGCGGTTTCCTCGTCCGATGGCTTGGTTACGATCGCATCAATCTTTGTACAAGTTTTCAAGAAATTATGAAACTTCTAAAAACGCATATTCTAGGACTCTAAACCAAGTGTCTTGCAACAAGAGTGCTTATTAGGCCCTCAATCATCTTTGTACAAGTTTCACCAACTTATGAAACTTCTATCAACGCTTATTATACGATTCTTAACCAACTTTAATGCAAAATAAGTGCTTGTAAGTTCCTCAATAATATATGTACAAGTTTCACGAACTTAGGAAACCTCTAACAACACATATTTGATGTAACATGAGTGATAATAAGTGCCTCAATGATCTTTGTACAAATTTCACGAACTTTTGAAACTTTTAACAACACATATACTAGGATTCTAAACCAAGTTTTATGCAACATGATTGCTTATAAGTGCCTCAATGATCTTTATACATGTTTCACGAACTTATGAAACATCTAACAAAGCATATTCTAGGACACTTAACCAAGTTTCATGGAACATGAATGCTTTTATGTGCCCTAACGATCTTTGTAAAAGTTTCACGAACTTACGAAATATCGAACAACGCAGGTCTATGTCTATAAACCAAGTATATTACAACATCAATGCTTATAAATGCCATAATTATCTTTGTACAAGTTTCACGAAATTACGAAACATTAACAACGCATTTTCTAGGACTCTAAACCAAGTTTCATGCTTATAAGTGCATCCATGATATTTGTATAGTTTCCCGAAATTATGAAACTTCTAAAAAGCATAATTTAGGACTCTACACGAAGTTTAAGGAAACATGAGTGTTTATAATGATCTTTGTAGAAATTTCACGAACCTACAAAACATCTAACAACGTTTTTCTAGGACTCTGAATAATGTTTCATGCAACATGAGTGCGTATGAGTGCCTCAATGATCTTTGTACAAGTTTCACGAACTTAGGAAACATCTAACAACGTGATTCTAGGACTCTAAATCCAAATACATGCAACATGAGTGCTTATAAGTGCCAAAATGATATTTTTATAAGTTTCACGAACTTATGAAAAATCTAACAATTCATATTCTAGGACTCTAAACCAACTTTCACGCAACATGATTTCTTATAAGTGCCTCAATGATCTTTTTTACAAGTTTTACGAATTTAGGAAACATCTAACAAATTTTATTCTAGGACTCTAAACCAAGATTCGTGCGACATGAGTGTTTATAAGTGCGTCAATGATGTTTGTATAAGTTTCAAGAACTTAGAAAACATCTAATAACGTGTTTCTAGGACTCTTAACCAAGTTTCATGCAACATGGGTGCTTAAAAATGCCTCAATGATCTTTGTACAAATTTCATAAAATTACGAAACTTCTAAAACGCATATTCTAGGAATCTAAACCAAGTTTCATGCAACATGAGTGCTTTGTAGAAATTTCACGAACTTACAAATCATCTAACACCGTTTTTATAGGACTCTAAACAAAATTTCATGCAACATCAGTGCTTATAAGTGCCTCAATGATCTTTGTACAAGTTTCACGAAATTATGAAACATCTAACAACGTGTTTCTAGGACTCTAAACCAAGTTACATGCAACATAAGTGCTTATAAATGCCAAAATGATCTTTGTACAAGTTTCCCAAACTTATGAAAAATCTAACAACGCATATTCTAGGACTATAAACCAACTTTCATGCAACATGATTGCTTATAAGTGTCTCAATGATCTTTGTACAAGTTTCAAGATATTAGGAAACTTCTAACAATGAATATTTTAGGGAAAACGGTCGATTTCTACATCAACTAAGACCATCGTGCGGATTTCGACATGAACTATTCAAGCATGAATTTATACCTAATATACAGTTAATTTTTAATTTCCTACTCACACATCTAAAATGTGGCTAATTTCTGCTTTTTGTTTAACACTGTTAATTTGAACGTTAACCCATGCCATCTGGCAAATTAAAAATAAAAGATAACACTTAACCAAAATGACGTGGTTTTGTCTACGTCACTTAAGTTTTAAAAAACAGAAATCAAATTGGGGCTAAGGTTCTTACGGGATCTAACCTTTCTTTTGTAATTTTTCTCTAAAAATTTCAAAAATGAACGGAGAAAGAGACAGAAGAATAACTTTTTGTTGTCGATGTGGAGGACAACAAGGACTTTGAACATTCCATGGAGACTCTTTCATTTTTGTCGATTTGGGGAGGAGGTAAGTGTTCATCTTTGTTAAAACTTATCAAAGATTTACACTTAAATAAGAATTAAATTGTTGACGTTTTTACAAGATAGTAGCTACCATTTGTTCAAGTGGACTGACGAGGCAATGTTTGAAGAAATCAAAGGCATCTTACTGATATCTTGTATATTTTGCATGTTTTTACTATGATTTGTGCATTAGAATTAACATATTTAGCGCGCATTTAGTGTCATATAGGTTGCATTTGTGTTTGTTCATGCATTTTCAGGTTCATGAGTGCCAAAGTGACAAAAAGGCGAGGAAAAGGAGTTTAAAGTGGAAAAACGACCATATCGGTGACTTTTACTGATTAGTTGTGGTAGACACGCGAAGGAAAGGCGAAAAAGAGAAGAAGAAGCCATTATCGATCAGTTGTATCGACCAGAATCTGGTCGATATTGAGCGAAAACTCATATCGATCTGCTGTATCGACCAAGTGTATCGACCGAAATCTGGTCGATATCGAGCGCGTAAAACAAAGAAAAGGACTTAGAACTCGCCGAAAATCTTGAACGGTATCTTAGGTGTAGTGTCTTCCTCAAACGACTTAGAACTCGCCGAAAATCTTGAAATCTCGACCCTCTACATTGATGTTTAAAAAAGCCAATAGTGTGGTTATGAAGCTTGATAGTTCTAGGTTGCCTTCAAAAATTATTTGAACCTTAACTTGACTTTTAATTAGCATGGTTGAGAGTTTTTGAGAGAATCTCTATGGCTTTGTGATTTCTACGGATTGTGCTTCCTAAGCCGAAACACTTTAAGCGCAATCCGGTCATTCTCATTCTAAGGATGATTCCCCTCTCATCCCCTAAACCTTAACCCAAACACTTGTGAGAATTCTTTTCATTTAGTGATTGTTTGGTTTCGCAAAAACTTGAAAGTATAGGGAGCGACAAGAAAAGACATCCATTGGGCTAGTTTTTCTTAGATTAGTGGTTTTGAAAGGGATAATGGTTTGGTGAGACACGTCTTTGAGTTTTGAAAAATAAAAAAATAAACACGAGTAATTGTAAAACACCTAGGAGGTAAAAGAATGGCTAAGTAAAAAAAAAAAAAAAAAAAAAATTCGAAAAAAAGAAGAAAAGAAACTCGCCCAAAATAAAACCCCCTAAGGTAGTTAAGAAAAGAAAAGAAACTCGATGTTTAAGTGTTTAAATGTTTAAAAGAAAGACGATTGGTTAGTGGATAGTCTTGAGTAGGAATGGATGTCCGGACTTGTATGCATCAGCTTGCTTCTCGTCTTTCCCGGTTTTGCTTAACCCTTTCACTCCCCGAGAGAAACCGCGTTACAATCGACCACATGCCTGAGTGTTAGCCCATCTTCGTTTGACTTGATATCCCGTTTTTACCTAGACAAATAGAGAGACTCTTGGAAATCCTTGATCATGTTTCATGCTTTGATTATGCTTAATTGAATGTGAAAGGTGCTTAGACTAGACAGGTGGATCACATGCTTTTGGTAATAATAACGGATTTAGACGGAGTTTTAGGTGAATGGTAATAGGTAGAACTAGCTCGGTTGCGATAAGATACTATGTTTAGGATACTCGTTCACTACACTCTTCGTGTTGCTTTTGGTTCTGAGGTCCCCGCCTCTATACTCTTTTAAACTTTGATGTTAGTTCTCTTGCTTGAGGACAAGCAAAGGATAAGTTTGGGGGAGTTGATATCTTGTATATTTTGCATGTTTTTACTATGATTTGTGCATTAGAATTAACACATTTAGCGCGTATTTAGTGTCATATAGGTTGCATTTGTGTTTGTTCATGCATTTTCAGGTTCAGGAGTGCCAAAGTGACAAAAAGGCGTGGAAAAGGAGTTTAAAGTGGAAAAATGACCATATTGGTGACTTGTACTGATTAGCTGTGGTCGACACGCGAAGGAAAGGCGAAAAAGAGAAGAAGAAGCCGTATCGATCGCTTGTATCGACCAGAATCCGGTCGATATTGAGCGAAAACTCATATCGATTCGTCGTATCGACCGAAACCGGTCGATATTGACCAAGTGTATCGACCGGAATCTGGTCGATATCGAGCGCGTAAAACAAAGAAAAGGAAAAGGCCCAAGACGTTTTTCAGAAGGCCCAAGACGATTTTTAGGTTTAGAAACATTATTTTTCAGCAGACTTTGGTTTTTTATCATCAGACTTTTGTTCTTGAGTTTTTCCTTCTAGTTTTTGATTGGGATTTAGCTTGTTCTTTCTTTGAGATTGGGAAGCATAAGGATTCCCGTAAACCTTGATTTCAATAACAAAGTTCTTCTTTCCCTTAATCTTGTTATTTATTTTCATGTTGTCTTTGATCTTGATTGTCTTGGTATTCATAATGTTTAGTGAGTAATCTTCCTTAGACAATTAGGTTGGGGGAAAAGGGTGAATCAATATTAGGATTGTTAAATGTCTTGATCTAAAACTTTACAAAACTTTAATCTAGGGTAACATTCTTAATGCTTTAGTTGAATTGGCCATTCAATTGATAGAAACCAGGAAACTTCACCTTTGGGAAAATTGTGGAGATTCCTGAACAATTACCCTAAAACTAAACCTAGCTTAACCGAGGAATCTGTGTTAATAAGTTTAGTGGTTGAATTGAATTGAGTTTAACGTTTTCTAAAATTTAAACTATCCAAGGTATTGTTTTAGTTTAAATAATAGGAAAAGGATCATTACCACGGGAGTGGATTGATCTAATCAAATGTTATCAAAACCTTAAAGTTATTTTTGTAAAAGACATTTAGAAATCTGAAAGTTGATCACCCGTTAAAGTACCCCGACCTCGGTTGTTTTGCTTTAATTTGAATCTTAAAAACTTGTTTAATTAATCTTTCGATTTCTCGTAATTCATCATCGGTTACAAAAACAAAACAATTCTTTTAATTTGCTTAAACTGGGTGTAGTTTCTCATAAGATTTAATACATTAGTTGCTCCTGATTCGGATTGACACCTTAAATACTACACATTAAGGCATTCGAAATAACGAGAGTGAAAAATCTCGTTCATCAAATTGGCGCCGTTGCCGATTCAGGAACTCGACTAATTATTAAAACATTGAAATCGCTTGGTATTAAGTTTTACTTCTTGTTACTAATACTTTCTATTTTGTGTGGTTTCTCGTTCTCTCAGGTGTATGCAAAGAAGAAGTCACAGACAAAGTGACAACCTACTTTTCTTTGCGGATATCAAAGCACGCGAACGAGCAATCGCCAGAGAAAGAAGACTCGATCAACAATCGACTCGTTCCAATCGGATATATCATATTCAGATTCATATTCCAAAATGGGTGATGCAATCAACACCAACAATGGGACGCGTACGATTGGAACCGACGAAGTGCCTTCTAACGTCACCAACCGTAGTGGTATCACACCACCAGCCATCGCCAACAACAACTTCGAGATAAAGTCTAGTCTCATCAACATGATCTCATGCAACAAGTTCTACGACTTGCCTAGTGAGGACCCGATTGACCACCTTCATCAATTCGATATGCTATGCGATACGGTGAAGATCAACGGTGTCAACGAGGACATGTTCAAGCTGCGATTGTTCCCTTTCTCACTAGGGGACAAAGCACACCAATGGCAAAAGAACCTTGTCAAAGACACCATCCAGACTTGGGATGCTTGCAAGAAGGCTTTCCTAACAAAGTTCTTCTCGGTGGTTCGGACGTCAAAGCTAAGGAATGAGATCTCAGCTTTCGCTCAAAAGGACCAAGAAACATTCAGCGAAGCTTGGGAAAGATTCAAGGGTTATACGCTGAGATGTCCACACCACGGATTCTCGGGAGAAATTTTGCTTAGCACATTCTACCGAGGTCTAAAACCCAAGTTCAAAATGCTTCTTGATTCAGCTAGCCAAGGAAACTTTCTTGGGAAGACGGAAGCGGATGGGCAGCAGTTGGTGGAGAACTATGCGCTGAGTGATAGCAACTATGGCGAAGATTATGATCGCAACATCCGCAGCTCTGGAAATGATGAGCAATTCAAGCGAGAGATAAAGGCGGTGAATGAGAAGCTTGACAAGCTAATCATGTCTCAACAAGTGGGGATTAACTTCGTAGGAAGTGGAGAAGAACAGTTGCCCCCAATCGAGGGAAATCAGGAGGAGATAAACTACATGGGGAATCAGAACGGTTGGCGTTTCAACAATTACTCTCAACACTCAAACCTCTCCTACCGCAACAACAACGTAGCTAACCCCAATGATCAAGTCTATCCCCAAGCAGGACAAGGAGGTTACCAAGGTAAACATCAATACAACCAAGGAGGGTACGCACCGAGACCACCACCTAATCGACCTCCGGGTTACAACCATCCTCCCGCTGCCCAAGGAGTAGTTTCTTCACCAGCTCCCCAAGGTGATCAAACTACCAAACTCTTGAAACAAATCCTCGACGGTCAAACCCGTCATAACATGGAGTTCAACACCTTCAAGAAGGAGATTCACGCCAAGGTAGACAACTCCTACAATGATCTCAACGCCAAGTTTGAATCAGTGAGCTCGCACTTGAAGGCTCTGGATAACCAAGTCGGTCAAATCACTTCCTCTTCTAAGCTACCAATGGGTCAACTTCCGTGGAAACCGAAGCTAATCTGAAAGAGTATGTCAACGCTCTACACCTCCGTAGTGGTCAACAATTACCTTCGGGGATCGCATCGAGGACAATGCGAATCAGGACGAGGGTGTGGACCACTCGACAGAGACAGAAAACGCGGTTACTCACGAGGGAAACCCCGAAGCTGAGGCAAAGGAAAAATTCGGTGAAGAGAAAGAAGCAGATGGTCAATATCGACCTGTGGTATCGACCAGTGATATCGACCAAAAATCTGGTCGATATCGAGGGTGAAAAGTCGGATGGTCAAGATCGACTTGTGGTATCGACCACCAATATCGAACAGAAATCTGGTCGATACTGAGGAGAAAATCGACAAAAAGAAAAAAACGGCATACGTGACATCTCCTTACGCGCCCAAGCTTCCTTTTTCGGGTTGAGCTAAGAAACAGCTTTTAGAGAAGTACAAAGTGCAATTCGAAAAGCAAATGAAAGAAGTTCAAATTGTTATGCCCCTCATCGACGCTTTCAAACTTGTTCCTCACTACAGCAAGTTCCTCAAAGATGCCATCAATAACAAGTTTCAAGACTTTGACGATACGGTGATTCTTTCGCACGAGTGTAGCGCGATCATCCAGAGAAATTCTCCTAAGAAGCTAAGCGATCCGGGGAGCTTTACAATACCATGTGCCATTGGTCTTTTGGTTTTTGAAGGGTGTTTGTGCGATTTGGGAGCTAGTGCTAGTCTAATGCCATTGTATATTGCTCAAAGACTTGGATTCTCATCCTTCAAGCCAACAAGAATCTCCCTAGTTCTTGTGGATAGGTCCGTAAGGATACCCACGAGAGTGTTAGAAGACATCCCGGTTAAGCTTGGAAACGCGTTCATCCCTACAGATTTCATTGTCTTGGCGATGGATGAAGAACCTAAGGATCCGCTTATCCTGGGTAGACCCTTCTTAGCCACCGTCGGAGCCATCATCGATGTAAAGAAAGGAAAAATCGATTTGCACCTTGGAGAGGACCTCGTCCAAAGGTTCGACATCAACGATGCAATCAAGAAGCCGACTATCGAAGGGAAAATCTTTTACATCGACTTGATGGATGAGCTCGCTGACGAGTTCTTGGAGGAGCTAGCAGCTGAAGATGAGCTCCATCTTGCCTTGACAACACGACAAGAAGGGTGCAGAACCGCTAGAAGCGACGTCATGGCAATGCAAAGGAGAATCGACTCCCACCCCATTGACTAGGAGGCCGATTTTCTCGACCTGCCAGATGTATCTCCGTGCGACGCAAAAGCAATAATGACGGGGAACAACGCTAGCAATGGTAAGCCTAGCGACAGTAATGACGATTGGAGCGAGCTCAAAAGAGCCAAAGGTAGAACTCAAACCTCTTCCTAAAGGGCTAAGGTACGTTTTCTTGGGGCTTAACTCCACCTATCCGATAATTATCAATGCCTCGCTTAGCGATGAAGAAGTTAAAACCTTGACTCATGAGCTTAAAAAATTTAGAAAGGCCATAGGTTATTCTCTAGATGATATCAAAGGGATATCACCCTCATTGTGTATGCATCGTATACATCTAGAGAACGAATCTATGTCCTCAATAGAACACCAACGTAGGCTGAACCCTAACTTGAAAGAAGTGGTCAAGAAAGAGATAATCAAGCTATTGGATGCGGGGATAATCTACCCTATATCCGATAGCAATTGGATCTATCTCGTTCATGTAGTGCCGAAAAAGGGTGGGATTACCGTGGTTAAAAACCTAAAAAACTAATTAATCCCAACGAGAACTATCACGGGTCATAGAGTTTGCATCGATAACCGTAAGTTAAACGCTGCGACTCGAAAAGACCACTTCCCCCTACCCTTCATTGACCAAATGCTTGAAAGATTAGCAAACCATCCATATTATTGTATCCGGATTCCGGATTTTTACAAATACCCATCCACCCCCAAGACCAAGAGAAAACAACCTTCACATGTCCCTATGGTACATTTGCTTATCGTAGAATGCCTTTTGGGTTGTGTAATGCACCCGCGATATTCCAACGATGCATGATGTCCATATTCTCTGATTTAATTGAAAACATTGTGGAAGTTTTTATGGATGATTTCTCTGTATATGGTTCTTCGTTTGCCTCTTGTTTGTCTAATCTTTGAAGGGTACTTAAAAGGTGCGAGAAATGTCATTTGGTTCTGAATTGGAAAAAGTGCCACTTCATGGTTAAAGATGGTATAGTTTTGGGTCATCGAATCTCGGAAAAGGGTATTGAGGTTGATAGAGCGAAGATCGATGTAATGGCTAACCTTGGAGCTCCAAATTCGGTAAAGGGTATAAGAAGCTTTCTCGGTCACGCGGGTTTCTATAGGAGGTTCATCAAGGACTTCTCAAAGATAGCTAGACCGCTCACGAGATTGCTATGCAAGGACATCGCTTTTCAGTTTGATAAAGAGTGTCTCGAAGCCTTTCACAAGATCAAGCAAGAGCCGATAAGTGCTCCTATTGTGCAACCACCGGATTGGGATCTTCCCTTTGAGATCATGTGTGACGCTAGTGACTATGCTGTTGGCGCGGTTTTAGGCCAAAGGAAGGATAAGAAACTCCATGTCATCTACTACGCTAGTAAGACAATGGACGAAGCTCAAACCAAGTACGCTACCACGGAGAAAGAGCTTCTCGCTATCGTGTTCGCTTTCGAGAAGTTTAGATCATACTTGGTGGGTTCAAAAGTAATAGTCTACACCGACCACACGGCGTTGAGACACTTGCTAGCGAAGAAGGATGCGAAACCTAGATTGTTGAGATGGATCTTGTTACTCTAAGAATTCGATTTGGAGATTAAAGACAAGAAAGGCATCGAGAATGGAGTCGCGGATCACTTGTCACGATTGCGCGTAGACGACCTCCTCCCCATTGATGATTCATTCCCCGAGGAACAACTAATGACGATCATGTTAAAGAAATCTCGGGGAGAGCAAGAGCATGAGATTGAAGAGCTTTTTGCCGTCGAGAAAGAACCTTGGTACGCGGACATCGTGAATTATTTGGTCACGGGACAAGAACCGCACCATTTGGAGGGGTATCAAAAGAAGAAATTTTTTCACGAGTTGAAACGGTTTTATTGGGACGAACCTTATCTCTACACCTTGAGCAAAGATGGTATATACCGAAGATGTGTAGCGGATGAAGAGATAAATGGCATACTTATGCATTGCCACGGTTCAGCTTACGGAGGACACTTCGAAAGTTTCAAGACGGTCTCTAAGATACTACAAGCTAGGTTTTGGTGGCCTACTATGTTCAAGGATGCCCACGAGTTCGTTCAAAGGTGTGATCCTTGTCAAAGGAAAGGGAACATAAGCAAGCGCAACGAGATGCCACAAAACCCGATCATGGAAGTTGAGATTTTCGACGTATGGGGAATTGACTTCATGGGTCATTTCCCATCTTCATACGGAAAGAAGTATATCCTTGTGGTGGTTGATTATGTTTCCAAGTGGGTTGAGGCTGTAGCGTGTGTAACGAACGACTCGAAAGTAGTTGTTAATCTTTTCAAGACGATCATCTTTCCAAGGTTCGGAGTTCCTAAGGTTGTGATTAGTGACAGTGGATCCCATTTCATCAACAAGGTTTTCGAGAGTCTTATTAAGAAGTACGGTGTTAAGCACAAGGTGGCAATGCCTTATCATCCCCAAACAAGTGGCCAAGTTGAGGTTTCCAACCGACAAATCAAAGCCATCCTCGAGAAAACGGTTGGTGTGACGCGGAAAGATTGGTCCGTCAAGCTCGACGACGCTCTTTTAGCAAATAGAACCGCGTTTAAGACGCCTTTGGGGACAACACCTTTTAACTTGCTGTATGGGAAAGCATGCCATTTACCGGTGGAGATCGAGTACAAAGCCAGCTGGGCAATCAAGCTTCTCAACTTCGATCTTAAGAGCGCGAAAGAGAAGAGGGAGTTTCAACTCGAGGAATTGGACGAGATAAGGCAACAAGCCTATGAGAGTTCAAAGATCTACAAGGAAAGAACCAAAGCCTTCCACGACAAAAAGATCATCAAGAAAGAGTTCAAGGTGGATGACTTGGTTTTGCTTTTCAAGTCGAGGTTGAAGATTTTTCCGGTAAACTCAAATCCCGTTGGTCCGGTCCATTCAAAGTCAAAGAAGTAAGACCACTCGGAGTGGTGGTCCTATGGAACAAGCACGGTGGGGAATTTGTGGTGAACGGTCAAAGACTCAAGCCGTACATCGCGAACGAAGCTGTCACCGAGGGAGACTCATTGTCTCTTTCGGATCCCAACGTCGCTTAAAACAACGGGTAAAGTCAAGCTTTGTGACTATAAACAAGCTCACTTAGGAGGAAGTCCCATGTCTATCCTTGTATATACATGCTTTACTTTCGTTTTTCAACTTTTATTCTTTTAATTTTCTTTTGTCTTAGTGGTTTTCAGGAAAAACAGAGCGGAAAATGGCGAAGTCAGGCAGTATCGGACAGTCATATCGACCAGAAACAGGTCGATATTGGACCAAAACTCGTATCGACCTGAACTAGTCGATATCAAGTCAGACGCAAAGGCCAAACCTGTATCGAGGTGTAGTATCGACCAAATCTGGTCGATATCAGAACAGATTCGAAGGCCAAATACATATCTAAATATCATATCGACCAAAACTGGTCGATATTGGAGCAGGCATCGAGGATCGAGGAGTAATATCGGTTTGATCAAACCGATACAGGTAATTAATATCGACCAAATTAAGGTCGATATCAATTGGTCGATCTCGACCAGTTGTATCGACCAGTTGTATCGACCAAAATCTGGTCGATATCGGGTAAAATTTCGCGACTTAAAAAAGAAAAAAACAAGGGTTTCTCTTTCCCTTAACACTTTTTCATATCAGCCGTTTTTGTGCGAAAATTTTGTGCGATTTTTGAGATTTTAAAACGTCGATTTCTCCTTCGTTTCTCAACGAAATTGCTTGATTTTTGGCTCAATCTCTTAGTTTTCTTCTCCTCTTTCAGGTTATACCAATTTCATCTTCGATCTACAAGCTTTCACATCCTCCAAAATCCTCCTTAGAGCTTCAATGGGACCAAAGACAAATTTGAAGCCAAAGTCAACCTCCAAGGACAAGGGAAAGGGGATTTCTATCCCGGAAGAGCCTCGAGTCAAGAGGATTAATCGAGGAGGAGGTCCGGTGATAAGACACTACGTTGATGAACCTCCAAGAGCTCCGCCAAGCCGAGCGCGGCGAGATACGGAAAGCCACGTCGCTCACGCGACGGAATTAGATGAAGGGGAAGAGTTCACAACGGGTAATGAGGAAGAAGAAGAAGCTCCACGGGCTCGCGGTTTCACTTTTCCACCAAGGCCCGAGGATGAGCGTTTTGTAAGAGACTCTAAGGTAGAACCAACCGCGAAAGAGCTCTTTTACGCGTTCATGGAGATGGAATTCTGCCCCTCTGCCTTTCCGGATCCGGTGACATTGAGGAAATTGGGTATCTACGACGAAGTCAAAGAGATCATGGATCACATGGGCATATCAAGCACCCTTGGTATGAGCTTTGCTGCCTTTCAAGAAGAGACTTGTCAATTCCTCGCCACCTTTAGGATTAGGTGCCACCGAGAAGGTATAGCGGACTACGAAGAAGATCACGGGGGGTTTCATCAAGTTCTCGGGAAACAACGGGACTACTTACCGCGTTCCATTCGCAAGATTGGAGCAATTGTACGGTTTCTCGAGCGAGGTTCTTGCTACCTTCGTAACCGCGGTGGGTGAGAGTGTATATCTTTGGGAAATGATTGCCGATGGAGATTTCATATCGGGTAAAGCCAAAGCGAGAAAGATTCGACATCCGACTACGCGGTATGTGCGCCAACTTCTTTCACATGCATTCTTTCCTAGGCACGAGACGGGTTGCGTCCATCCAGATGAAATGGTATTCCTGCAACAAGGACTCGCTCCCATTATACGGAGAGGTAGTGGCAGAGACGATCTTTTCCCAAGATGCGAGGAACAAAGGCCAAGTATTTTGAAGATCTTCCTCAAAGGTCAACTAAGCTTGCAGCATTGGGCGTGGTCCCACAGGGTTAAGAAGCCGACATTGAGCATTGGAGGATGACTCACTCCGATCCTGCGACTTGTGGCACATATCTCGTTGTGAGGCAAGTGCGAGGAACCAAAGCTCATGGATGTACCCTACATGGCCAAGATTACTTGGCTTAATGGCGAGCTCGACGGGAGCTATGGGTACACAATCGACCTCGACTCTCATCAGCGCATGGTCCTCTTGCCAAATGAGCGGTGGACGTCCTTCCGATACCGCGAGGCGGTGTATTTTCGGCCAAACCGGTTTCACAACGCGGGCGAAGCACCACTTGCACCTATCAGAGCGTGATACCAATCGGACCGCCTCAAGAACGATCCTCCAACCTCCCCTACACGACCTACGGAAGCCAGCGATACCGCCCCGGCAGGATGGCGATGCCAAGCAAATCAGGGCCACTTCAGGATATTTACGTGGAGATGAAGAACATGATGCGCTGGAACAGGTTTCAGGATCGCACCATCGGAAAAATTGTCAAGGAAGTTAAGTCCTTGAAGAATAAGCTAGCCAAGGTGGCTAATTGTGCGAGTTGTAGTACGAGTCGGAACGCACCATCCGATGTGAGGGAACCCGAGGGAACCACAGTTGAGCCGCGCAGGTCCGAGAGGAGACCCCGACGCTACATCGCTTCAACACCTCATCCTGAATCAGATAATGAGTCTCCAACTTTCTCGACAGACGATGAGGAGTTCGACGCGTCGCGTCACTACTATTGAGGTAACTCCTGAAACCATTGTACATAAGCATATTTCTTTTGCGATAGTTTTTGCATATAGGATCTTCTCCAAATACTTTCTTCACACAGAGACTGTGTGATTTAAGTTTGGGGGAGTAGTCATATAGTTTCATATTAGTTTACATATAAAAAAAAAAAAAAAATTATAAAACTCAAAAACACAAAAAAATGCATGTAGGATTAGTTCATCTCATTTAGGTCATATGCATAGGGGATCTATGATGATTTTAGCCTTATAAAGCGACGCTTCTAGTGTTTTGAACGGTATCTTAGGTGTAGTGTCTTCCTCAAACGACTTAGAACTCGACGAAAATCTTGAAATCTCGACCCTCTACATTGATGTTTAAAAAAGCCAATAGTGTGGTTATGAAGCTTGATAGTTCTAGGTTGCCTTCAAAAATTATTTGAACCTTAACTTGACTTTTAATTAGCATGGTTGAGAGTTTTTGAGAGAATCTCTATGGCTTTGTGATTTCTACGGATTGTGCTTCCTAAGCCGAAACACTTTAAGCGCAATTCGGTCATTCTCATTCTAAGGATGATTCCCCTCTCACCCCCTAAACCTTAACCCAAACACTTGTGAGAATTCTTTTCATTTAGTGATTGTTTGGTTTCACAAAAACTTGAAAGTATAGGGAGCGACAAGAAAGGACATCCATTGGGCTAGTTTTTCTTAGATTAGTGGTTTTGAAAGGGATAATGGTTTGGTGAGACACGTCTTTGAGTTTTGAAACATAAAAAAATAAACACGAGTAATTGTAAAACACCTAGGAGGTAAAAGAATGGCTAAGTAAAAAAAAAAAAAAAAAAAAATTCGAAAAAAAAGAAGAAAAGAAACTCAGCCAAAATAAAACCCCCTAAGGTAGTTAAGAAAAGAAAAGAAACTCGATGTTTAAGTGTTTAAATGTTTAAAAGAAAGACGATTGGTTAGTGGATAGTCTTGAGTAGGAATGGATGTCCGGACTTGTATGCATCAGTTGCTTCTCGTCTTTCCCGGTTTTGCTTAACCCTTTCACTCCCCGAGAGAAACCGCGTTACAATCGACCACATGCCTGAGTGTTAGCCCATCTTCGTTTGACTTGATATCCCGTTTTTACCTAGACAAATAGAGAGACTCTTGGAATTCCTTGATCATGTTTCATGCTTTGATTATGCTTAATTGAATGTGAAAGGTGCTTAGACTAGACAGGTGGATCACATGCTTTTGGTAATAATAACGGATTTAGACGGAGTTTGAGGTGAATGGTAATAGGTAGAACTAGCTCGGTTGCGATAAGATACTATGTTTAGGATACTCGTTCACTACACTCTTCGTGTTGCTTTTGGTTCTGAGGTCCCCGCCTCTATACTCTTTTAAAATTTGATGTTAGTTCTCTTGCTTGAGGACAAGCAAAGGATAAGTTTGGGGGAGTTGATATCTTGTATATTTTGCATGTTTTTACTATGATTTGTGCATTAGAATTAACACATTTAGCGCGCATTTAGTGTCATATAGGTTGCATTTGTGTTTGTTCATGCATTTTCAGGTTCGGGAGTGCCAAACTCGACAAAAAGGCGAGGAAAAGGAGTTTAAAGTGGAAAAACGACCATATTGGTGACTTGTACTGATTAGTTGTGGTCGACACGCGAAGGAAAGGCGAAAAAGAGAAGAAGAAGCCGTATCGATTAGTTGTATCGACCGAATCTGGTCGATATTGAGCGAAAACTCATATCGATTCGTTGTATCGACCGAAACCGGTCGATATTGACCAAGTGTATCGACCGGAATCTGGTCGATATCGAGCGCGTAAAACAAAGAAAAGGAAAAGGCCCAAGACGTTTTTCAGAAGGCCCAAGACGATTTTTAGGTTTAGAAACATTATTTTTCAGCAGACTTTGGTTTTTTTATCATCAGACTTTTGTTCTTGAGTTTTTCCTTCTAGTTTTTGGTTGGGATTTAGCTTGTTCTTGCTTTGAGATTGGGAAGCATAAGGATTCCTGTAAACCTTGATTTCAATAACAGAGTTCTTCTTTCCCTTAATCTTGTTATTTATTTTCATGTTGTCTTTGATCTTGATTGTCTTGGTATTCATAATGTTTAGTGAGTAATCTTCCTTAGACAATTAGGTTGGGGGAAAAGGGTGAATCAATATTAGGATTGTTAAATGTTTTGATCTAAAACTTTACAAAACTTTAATCTAGGGTAACATTCTTAATGCTTTAGTTGAATTGGTCATTCAATTGATAGAAACCAGGAAACTTCACCTTTGGGAAAAGTGTGGAGATTCCTGAACAATTACCCTAAAACTAAACCTAGCTTAACCGAGGAATCGTGTTAATAAGTTTAGTGGTTGAATTGAATTGAGTTTAACGTTTTCTAAAATTTAAACTATCCAAGGTATTGTTTTAGTTTAACTAATAGGAAAAGGATCATTACCACGGGAGTGGATTGATCTAATCAAATGTTATCAAAACCTTAAAGTTATTTTTGTAAAAGACATTTAGAAATCTAAAAGTTGATCACCCGTTAAAGTACCCTGTCCTGGTTGTTTTGCTTTAATTTGAATCTTAAAACTTGTTTAATTAATCTTTCGATTTCTCGTAATTCATCATCGGTTACAAAAACAAAACAATTCTTTTAATTTGCTTAAACTGGGTGTAGTTTCTCATAAAATTTAATACATTAGTTGCTCCTGATTCGGATTGACACCTTAAATACTACACATTAAGGCAATCGAAATAACGAGAGTGGAAAATCTCGTTTATCACTTACAAAAGATCGATGAGATTGAATTGATGTGAGGGAACTTAAGAAAGGCATAAACGTTTGTGAATCCGAGATTTATAATATGACAACGAAGACACGTACTTTTGAAAATGTCGTTTATGGATTTCAAAATGAAATTCGAGCTTGTCAAATGGAGTTAAGGAGTTTGAAGAACATGATTGGTTGTGTTGTTGAGTTGCTATCTGTTTATATGTTCTTCATTTAGTAAGTGTGGTATGTTTTTATAATGTATGTTCTTGAGTTTGTCTAGGTTCTTGGAATTTCTTGTTGTATTGTTGTGTTGTTTATCTTGTTCTTCTTTTTTTTTGTTTTGTTTTGAAGACAATTGAAGTTTAAATTTCAGATAAATTAGTTTAAAATACCACTAAGTTTAGAAATGACAAAATACCACATACTTAAATACTTGAGCTCAAAAATACCACAAAGTTTAGAAATAACAAAATACCACATAGTTTAGAAATGACACAATAACATAACCAAAAAACAGAAGGACAAAACAAAACACACATTAGTCTTCACAAAAACACACATTAGTCTTGAGTTTGTTGGCTTGGTACCTCGCCATGGTCGAATGTATAAGTGTCAGAGCCTTCTCTTTCTTTAGCATTCAAGGTACACATGCCAAGGTTAGGACACTTTCTTGTGTTATGGCCTTTTTACCCACAATTTCCAAACTTGACAATTCTTCTTTCTCGTGAGACTTTATTCTTCTTTGTTGGGGACTCATTACCCTTTTTTCTCTTCGGAATTGGTTTACGGCCTTGTCTCACAGGATGTGATGGTGGTTCAAGCTCATTTTGACCAGACCTTTCCCAAAAGTTGATCTCATTTGCAGGGTTGATAGGAAATGAATATTGTTGAAGCCACTTTGATGTCAGGAATTGATATGAGATATAATCTTCTTGATTAAGCTGCTTATCTAATATAATCTTTAAAAAATGACGACAAGGAAGTCCAAACATGTCTCACTTCCTATAAGTTTAACTCTTTCTGTTTAGATATACCTTGAATGCTTTGTTTTTTTCTGTTACATCGTACGCATCATCACCTCATGGATATACACGACAATTCTTGATTTCCTTATGCTCAAGTTCAATTGTTGCCATTGCCTTTAAGGTGAATCTAATTTTGTGCTTTATAACTTTATCTTTTCTTTGCTCAATCCATATCATAGCTTGCCTCCGAATAGTTTCCAACATTTCAACCAAAGGCATAAGCCTTGCTGGATCAATGACATTATTATAAGCTTCAGAGATGTTATTTACATCCTCACAAGTTGATGTAGGATGGAAGAATGCATGGCTGCAGTTTTTAGGATTCTTCGACATTATGGACTCATAAACTCCAAGATCATGAGTCTTCGTTGCTTCCACATTAAGATTCTAATCTGCCATGGTATAGCTCTTTGCCACTCTCCAAAACAAGCCTTTCATATAAGCTATGTGAGGATGAGCTTTCTTTAGGTTACCATAAATGTGTCTTGCACACATATTGTGCTCAACTTTGGGAAAAATCTGAGCTACAACATTAAGTAAATCCTAGAGAAAATAACGTCAACATTCAAGTGCATCAAAACAAATGTAGAATCTGTAAAATTTGTCACGCCCAATATCACTAAGGACAATTTCAAGCAACACTGAAGATGCAGAGTTTGAGCTACACAAACAAGCACAAATTAGTATCCACATATTACTAACAAAAACAAAAAAAATACAAACACTTACTCCAACATCAAAAGCCAACTACTATCAAGATGAATCAACATAAGAAAAAAGCACATCAATCTAAGGCAAATACGAGGAAGCCTTGGTCGTGGTTCCTTTCACCTATGAATATGTCAAGAATTAGGATCTAGAGGCTCTCATTAAGGCCCTAAAAAGGGTCCCGTATGAATTCTTACTATTTGAATGTGGGTAGTATTGATAAGCAAATAGTAAAAGATTCGGTGTCTCACACCATGTGATTAATAACCTGAAACTTATAAGCAATGTTAAACCGGTGTTAGGTAATGTAATTGTAGCAAATGGTGATAGGTTCCAATAGATGGATTCGGTAATCTTAGGCTATTTGATAGAAACATGGAAGCTCTTTACATGCCTAAGTTTACATCTAATCTCTTATCCGTAAAGAGAATTGCTAATGATTGGAATTGTCATGCTACATTTGGACCTAACAAAGTTTTATTTTAGGATATTGATACTAACAGAATCATTGGTAAAGGGAGCACCGAGGGAGATCTTTACGTTCTTGATGATAATCCAAGCTTTCCACTATCTTTTGCTTTTAATTTCGTTTTAACCGAGTTAAAAAATGTTATATGGCATGCTAGATTAGGACATCCCGATTCTAGAGCTCTTAAACTTATGTTACCTCTTGTTTCTTTTGGTAATAAAACTTGTGAATCTTGCATCCTTGGTAAACATTGCAAAATCGTTTTTTAAATAATGTTTTGAACTTATACAAGTAGATTTATGGACTTCTCCTTGTTTTTTTAGAGAAAATCATAAGTATTTTGTTACTTTTATAGATGAGAAGTCTAAATTCATTTGGATAACATTGTTACCATCAAAAGATAGAGTCTTAGATGCATTTAGAAACTTTCAAACCTATGCATCCAACCATTAGAATGTCAAGATAAAGTATTTCAGGTCTGATAATGGTGGTGAATACATAGGCAAAATGTTTAAAGACTACTTAGCTAAACAAGGAACTGTTCACCAAACTAGTTGTCCATACACACCACAACAAAATGGTGTAGTCGAGAGAAAGAATAGGTATCTCATGGAAGTTGCAAGATCAATGATGTTTGACACAAATGTACCAAAGAGATTATGGGAAGATGCAGTCACATCGTTTTGTTACTTGATCAATATGACATCGTTTCACTTACGCGTTTTTGGGTGTGTGTGCTTTGTTTTAGTTCCAGGGTGAACAAAGAAGTAAACTTGATGCAAAGAGCACAAAGGGGATATTTATTGGCTATTTAACTACACAAAAGGGGTTAAAAAAAGTTACATACCAGAGACAAGGAGGGTTTTTAATCTCAAGAGACGTAAAGTTTCTTGAAGCGCAAGGCTACTATGAGGCTAAGAATTGGGAGAACATCTGGATCTATACACATCAGGCCAAGATAGAGCAACATACCTCAAGAGACTAATGGAAGATCTCGGCCTAAAACTCAATGACATTCCAAGTTGTGAAGAACCACAAAACAATCAAGAACCCCACCTTTACCGTGAGGGGGAGAATAATCAACACAAGAAGAAACTCATGAACATCATGTGTTTTATTCAAGTTACAATCTAAGTCCGGTTCATGATGTGGAGGAAGAACAAGTACAACCTCTTAGAAGAAGTACTAGAATCAAACATCCACCATCTAATTGGGTCAATACAAGGATCTACTTCAACAATCAAGCGATGGCACATCCTATTCAAGTTATATGCAATATGGTTTCATTTCCTTAAGAGCGTCAAGTCTTTATGGCCAAAATTGATAAGAATTGGATACCAAAGACATACGATAAAGCTATGGAACATGATGTGTGGATAAAAAACGTTGGAGGAGAAGATAAAGCCATGGAGCTTAACGAAAATTGGGAAAAGGCTAATTTACCTCAAAACAAGAGAACCGTAAGCTCAAGATACGTATTCACTATCAAGTACAAGAGTAATGGAGAGATAAAAAGGAACAAAGCTCGACTATTTGCAAAAAGGTTTACACAAACCTACGAAGAGGACTACCTTGAAACATTTTCTCTTGTTGCTAAACTACACATCGTAAGAGTGATCTTCTCAATAACCACCAATCTTGAAAGGGATCTACGACAAATGGGCATGAAAAATACTTTCTTACAACGAGAACTTCAAGATGAAGTCTATATGACACCACCTCCCGCTGTAGTGAACAAGATTACCCCGGGCAAAGTGCTTAGGCTAAAGAAAGTTATCTATGGTTTAAAACAAACTCGAGAGCTTGGTATTACAAATTAAGCATCAGCCTCCTTGATCAAGGCTTCAAGAAATCGAAGCCGACCACACTCTATTCACTAGCAAGCGTCGGACATGTTGAGTAGTTATCCTCGTGTATGTTTATGATATAATCATCACCGGGGATGACAAGGTAAGAGTACAGGCTATCAAAGCTCAACTTAAATCTATCTTTGGTATAAAAGATCTTGGAGAACTTAAGTACTTTCTTGGAATTGAAGTTTGTAGGTCTAGATAAGCCCTATTCTTATCCCAAATAAAGTATACTCTTGATCTCTTGATTGAAGCAAGGAAACTTGGATCAAAACAAGAAAAGACACTCTTGCACGAGAATCACAAAGATATCCGAAAGGGAGAGTTTGAAGATGAGCCATACAAGCATCCAAAACAATATCATATACTTGTTGGTAAACTTATATACCTTACTATTACTAGACCTGATATATGTTATGTCGTGAATATAGTTTCACACACATGCAAAAGCTAAACAACTACCATTGGAACTTGGTAATTAGAGTGCTAAGGTATCTCAAAAGATCACCGCAACAAGGAATATTGATGGGATGCGAAAAGAACACGAAGATTGTAGGCTATTGTGACGCGGATTTGACAGGTGAACGAGGAGATAGACGATCTACAACTAGATATTGCACATTCATAGGAGGCAACCTTGTTACTTGAAAGAGCAAGAAACAAAAGGTGGTCTCATGCTCACCAACCGAGTCAGAATATAGAGCAATGTTGAACCTAACTTAAGAGTTGATTTGGCTAAGATATTTGGTCACAGACTTGGGGATAGAAGTTAAGATGCCAATGAACATGCACGCCTAAAACAAATCAGCTACTAGCCTCGCATCCAATTCGGTGTTTCATGAAAGAACCAAGCATGTTGAAGTTGATTGTCACAAAGTCCGATAGGCAATAGTTAGAAGATCATTCTACCTTTCTTCACTCTAAAATGGGACTAACAAAGCTCATCAAGCAATAAGAACCCTAACCGAAGCATCTAGTACTTTTTAAGGTTTTAAACCAAGTTTCATGCAACATGAGTGCTTACAAGTTCCAAAATGATATTTTTACAAGTTTCACGAAAATATGAAACTTATAAAAACGCATATTTTAGAGCTCTAAACCAAGTTTCATGCAACATGATCATGTTGTGTGAAACTTGATTGATAGTCCTATAATATGCGCTTTTAGATGTTTTGTAAGTTCGTGAAACTTGTACAAAGATCATTGCAGCACTTATAAACAATTATGTTACATAAAAATTGATTTAGAGTCCTAGAAAATGTGTTGTTAAATGTTTCATAAGTTTGTAAAACTTGTACAAAGATCATAGTGGCAATTATATCCACTCACGTTGCACGAAACATTGTTTAGAGTTCTGAATATGTGTTTTTAGAAGTTTCATAAGTTTGTGGAACTTGTACAAAGATCACTGTAGCACTTATAAACACTCATGTTGCATAAAACTTGGTTTCAAGTCCTAGAAACTGGTTGTTAGATATTTCGTATGTTCGTGAAACTTGTACAAAGATCATTGAGGCACTTATGAGCTCTCATTTTACATGAAACTTGGTTTAGAGTACTAGAATATGTGTTGTTAGATGTTTCATAAGTTCGTGAAACTCGTACAAAGATCACTAAGGCACTTATAAGCAATCATGTTGCATGAAACTTGGTTTTAAGTCCTAGAATATGCGTTGTTAGAGCTTTCATAAGTTCGTGAAACTCATACAAAGATCACTAAGGAACTTATAAGAACTCGAGTTCCATGAAAGTTCGTTTAAAGTCCTCGAAAACGCGTTGTTAGATGGTTTATATGTTCGTGAAACTTATACAAAGATCATTGAGGCACTTATAAACACTCATGAGGCATGAAATTTGGTTTAGAGTCCTAAAATATGTGAAGTTAGATGTTTCATAAGTTCGTGGAACTTGTACATAGATCATTCAAGCACTTATAAGCACTCATCTTTCATGTTGTATGAAACTTGGTTTAGAGTCCTAGAATATGCGTTGTTCGATGTTTCATAAGTTGGTGAAACTTGTACAAAGAACATTTAAGAACGTATAAGCACTCATGTTTCATGAAACTTGGTTTAGAGTCCTAGAATGTGCTTTGTTAGATATTTCATATATTTGTGAAACTTGTACACAAATCATTGAGACATTAATAAGAGCTCATTTTGTATGAAACTTGGCTTAGAGTCCTCGAATATGCATTGCTAGATGTTTTCTAAGTTTGTGAAACTTTTACAAAGATCAATGAGGAACTTATAAGCACTCTTGTTGAATGAAACTTGGTTTATAGTTCTATAAACACGCTATTAGATGTTTTGTAAGTTCGTCAAACTTGTTAAAAAGATCGTTGAGGCACTTATAAGAACTCATGTTGCATGAAGTTTGGTTTGGAGTCCTACAATATTTGTTTTCAAATGTTTTATAAGTTCGTGAAACTTGTATAAAGATCATTGAGGCTTTTATAAGCACTCATATTGCATGAAAATTGGTTTAGAGTTTTGGAATATGCTTTGTTAGAAGTTTCATAAGTTCGTGAAACTTGTACAAAGATCATTGAGGCATTATTCATCACTCATGTTGCATGAAACTTGGTTTAGAATTCTAGAATATGCGTAGTTAGATGTTTCATAAATCCGTGAAACTTATACAAAGATCATTGAGGCACTTATAAGCACTCATGTTGCGTGAAATTTGGTTTATAGTTCTAAAATATGTGAAGTTAGATGTTTCATAAGTTCGTGAACTTGTACAAAGATCATTGAGGCACTTATAAGCACTCATCTTGCATGAAACTTGGTTTAGAGTCCTCAAATATGCGTTGTTATATGATTCATAAGTTTGTGAAACTTGTGCAAAGATCACTGCGACACTTTTAAGCACTCATGATGCATGAAACTTGGTTTAGAGTCTTAAAATATGCAAAGTTAGATGTTTCATAAGTTCGTGAAACTTGTACAAATATCATTGAGGAAGTCATAAGAACTCATGTTACATGAAATTTGATTTAGAGTCCTAGAAAATGCGTTGTTAGATGTTTCATAATTTTGTAAAACTTGTACAAAGATTATTATGACACTTATAGGCACTCATGTTGCACGTAACATGGTTTAGAGTCGTAAAATATGTGTTATTTAGATATTTCTTAAGTTCTTGAAACTTATACAAAGATCATTGAGGCACTTATAAGCACTCATGTTGCATGAAACTTGGTTTAGATTCCAATAATATGCATTGTTAGAAGTTTCTTAAGTTCGTGAAACTTGTACAAAGATCTTTGAGGCACTAAAAAGCACTTATGTTGCATGAAACTTTGTTTAAAGTCCTTGAAACACATTGTTAGATGTTTCCTAAGTTCGTGAAACTTGTAATAAGATTATTGAGGCACTTATAAGCCCTCATGATGCATGAAACTTGGTTTAGAGTCCGAGAATATCAATTGTTAGATGTTTCATATGTTCGTGAAACTTGTATAAAGATCATCGCGACACTTATAAGCACTCAGGTTGCATGAAATTTAGGTTAGAGTCCTAGAATATTCATTTTTAGGAGTTTCGTAAGTTCGTGAAAGTTTTGCAAAGATCATTGAGACACTTATAAGCATTCATGTTGCATGAAACCTTGTTTAGAATTCTAGAAACACGTTTTTAGATGTTTTGTGAGTTTGTGAAACTTGTACAAGGATAATTGAGGCACCTATAAGAACTCATGTTGCATGAAACTTTGTTTTGAGACCAAAAATAAACGTAGGTAGAAGTATCATAAGTTCGTGAAACATGTACTAAGATCATGGAGGAACTTATAAGCAAACACTATTTAGAGTCCTAGAATATGCGTTGTTAGATGTTTCTTAAGTTCATGAAACTTGTACAAAGATAATTGAGGAACTTATAAGCTCTCATGATGCACGAAACTTGGGTTAGAGTCCTATAATATGCGTTGTCAGAAGTTTCATAAGTTCGTGAAATTTGTACAAAGATAATTGAGGCACTTATAAGAACTCATGTTGCATGAAACTTGATTTAGAGTCCTAGAATATGCGTAGTTAGAAGTTTCATAAATTCGTGAAACTTGTACAAAGATGAATGAGGCACTTACAAGCACTCACGTTGAATTAAACTTGGTTTAGAGTCCTAGAGTATATGTTGTTAGATGTTTCATAAGTTCGTGACACTTTTACAAAGATCATTGAGGCTTTCATGCTTCTCATGTTGTATAAATTCCTAGAAACACGTTGTTAGATGTTTCGTATGTTCGAGAAATACGTACAAATTTCATTGAGGTATTTATAAGAACTCATGTTGCATGAAACTTTATTTAGATTCTTATAATATACGTTGTTAGATGTTTCATAACTTCGTGAAACTTGGACAAAGATTACTGAGACATTGATACGAACTCATGTTCCATGAAACTTGATATAGAGTCCTAGAATATGCGTTGTTGGAAGTTTCATAAGTTCGTGAAACTTGTATAAAGATGAATGAGGCACTTACAAGCACTCACGTTGAATTAAACTTGGCTAAGAGTCCTAGAATATGCGTCGTACAAAGATTATTGAGGCACTTATAGGCACTCATGTGTATTGACAATTGGTTTAAAATCCTAGAAACATGTTATTATATGTTTCGTAAGTTCATGAAACTTGTACAAAGAACATTGAGGCACTTAAAAAGTCATGTTGCATGAAACTTTTTTGGAAACTTGTACAAAGATCATTGAGGCTTTCATGCTTCTCATGTTGTATGAAACTTGCTTTTGAGTCCTAGAATATGCGTTGTTAGATGTTTCATAAGTTCTTGAAACTTGTACAAAGAAAATTAAAGCACTTATAAGTACTCATGTTTCATGAAACTTGGTTTAGAGTCCTAGAATATGCAATGTTAGATATTTCATATATATGTGAAACTTGTACACAGATCATTGAAGCATTTCTAAGATCTCATGTTGCATGAAACTTGTTTTAGACTCATCGAATATGCATTGTTAGATGTTTTATAAGTTCATGAAACTTTTACAAAGATCAATGAAGCACTTATAAGCACTCTTGTTGCATGAAACTTGGTTTAGAGTTCTATACACACGCTATTAGATGTTTTGTAAGTTCGTGAAACTTGTTAAAAAGATCGCTGAGACACTTATAAAAACTCATGTTGCATGAAGTTTGGTTTGGAGTCCTAGAATATTTGTTGTAAGATGTTTCATAAGTTCGTGAAACTTGTACAAAGATCATTGAGGCTTAGAATATGCATTGTAAGAAGTTTCATAAGTTCGTGAAACTTTTACAAATATCATTGAGGGTCTTATATCAACTCATGTTGCATGAAAATTGGTTTAGAGTCCTAGAAGATGCTTTGTTAGAAGTTTCATAAGTTCGTGAAACTTGTACAAAGATCATTGAGGAATTTATAATAACTCATGTTGCATGAAACTTGGTTTAGAGTTCTAGAATATGCGTAGTTAGTTGTTTCATAAGTTCGTGAAAACTTGTATAATGATTATTGAGGAACTTATAAGCACTCATGTTGCATAAAACTTGATTTGGAGTCCTAGAATATGAATTGTTAGAAGTTTCATAAGTTTCGTGAAACTTGTACGAAGATCATTGAGGCACTTATAAGCACTCATGTCGTATGAAACTTGGTTTGGAATCCTAGAAATATATTGTAAGATGTTTCGTATGTACGTGAAACTTGTACAAAGAAAATTGAGGCATTTTTGCTACTCATGTTGTATGAAACTTTGTTTAGAGTCTTATAATATGCGTTGTTAGATGTTTCATAAGTTCGTGAAACTTGTACAAAGATCATTGAGGCAGTTATAAGCACTCATATTGTATGAAAATTGGTTTAAAGTATTGGAAACACGTTGTTAGATGTTTCGTATTTTCGGGAAACTTGTACGAAGATCAATAAGGCACTTATAAGAACTCTTGTTGCATAAAACTTGGTTTAGAGTTCTAGAATACTCTTTGTTAGATGTTTGATAAGATCGTGAAACTTTTACAAAGATTATTGAATCAGTTATAAGCACTCATGTAAGTTGTTAGATATTTCATATATACGTGAAACTTGTACAAAGATTATTGAGGCACTTATAAGAACTCATGTTGCATGAAACTTGGTTTAGAGTAGTAGAATATGCATTATTAGATGTTTTATAAGTTCGTGAAACTTGTACAAAGATCATTGAGGCGCTTATAAGCACTCATGTTGCATGAAACTTGGTTTAGAGTCCTAGAAATACGTTATTAGATGTTTCGTAAGTTCGTGAAACTTGTAAAAAGATCACTGAGACACTTATAAGAACTCATGTTGCATGAAGTTTGGTTTGGAGTCCTATAATATCCGTTGTAAGATGTTTCATAACTTCGTGAAACATGTACAAAGTTCATTGAGGCTTTTATAAGCACTCATGTTGCACGAAACTTTGTTTAGAGTCTTAGAATATGCATTAATAGAAGTCTCATAAGTTTGTGAAACTTTATATCATTGAGAGACTTATATCTACTCAAGTTGCTTGAAAATTGGTTTAGAGTCCTAGAATATGCTTTGTTAGATGTTTCATAAGTTCGTGAAACATTTTATAATGATCATTGAGGCATTTATAAGCACTCATGTTGCATGAAACTTGGTTTAGAGTCCTAGAATATGAGTTATTAGAAGTTTCATAAATTTCATGAAACTTGTAAAAAGATCACTGAGGCACTTATAAGCACTCATGTTGTATGTCCGTTAAACTTGGTTTGGAGTCCTAGAAAAACTTTATAAGATGTTTCGTATGTCCGTGAAACTTGTACAAACATCATTGAGGAATTTTAGCTACTTATATGAAACTTGTACAAAGATGATTGAGTCACTTTGTTTGGAGTCCTCGAATATGAAGTAGTTAGATGTTTCATAAGTTCGTGAAACTTGTACAAAGATCATTGAGGATCTTATAAGCACTCATATTGCATGAAACTTGGAATAGAGTATTAGAAACACGTTATTAGATGTTTCGAATTTTCAGGAAACATGTACGAAGATAAATATGGCACTTATAAGAACTCTTGTTGCATGAAGCTTGGTTTAAAATCATAGAATATGCGTTGTTAGATGTTTGATAAGTTCGTGAAACTTTTACAAACATCATTGAGGCACTTATAAGCACTCATGTTGCATGAAACTTGGTTTAGAGTCTTAGAAACACGTTATTAGATGTTTCGTAAGTTCGTGAAACTTGTACAAAGATCATTGAGGCACTTATAAGAAATAATGTTTCATGAAACTTGGTTTAGAGTCCTAGAATATGCGTTGTTAGATGTTTAAGAAGTTCGTGAAAGTTGTACAAAGATCATTGAGGCTTTAATAAACACTCATGTTACATGAAACTTTGTCTAGAGTCCTAGAATATGTGTTGTTAGAAGTTTCATAAGTTCGTGAAACTTCTACAAAGATCATTGAGGCACTTATAAGTAGTCATGTTGCATGAAACTTTGTTTAGAGTCCTAGAATATGCGTTTTTAGAAGTTTCATAACTTCGTGAAACTTATACAAATATCATTTAAGGCACTTATAAGCACTCTTGTTGCATGAAACTTGGTTTAAAGTCCTAGAATATGCGTTGTTAGATATTTTATAAGTTCGTGAAACTTGTACAAATATCATTAAAGCACTTATAAGAAAACATGTTGCATGAAATTGGGTTTAGAGTCCTAGAAACACGTTATTAGATGTTTCGTAAGTTCTTGAAACTTGTAAAAAGATCATTGAGGCACTTATAGAACTCATGTTGCTTGAAAGTTGGTTTAGAGTCCTAGAATATTTGTTGTAAGATGTATCATAAGTTCGTGAAACTTATACAAATATCATTTAGGCATTTATAAGCACTCATGTTGCATGAAACTTTGTTTAGAGTCCTAGAATATGCATTATTAGAAGTTTCATAAGTTCGTGAAACTTATACAAAGATCATTGAGGCATTTATAACTACTCATGTTGCATGAAACTTGGTTTAAAGTCTTAGAATATGCGTAGTTAGATGTTTCACAAGTTCGTGAAACTTGTATAAAAATTACTAAGGCATTTATATGCACTCATGTTGCATGGAACTTGGTTTAGAGTCCTGGAAGATGGGTTGTTAGAAGTTTCATAAATTCGTGAAACTTGTACAAAGATCATTGAGGCAAATATAAGCCTTCATGTTGCATGAAACTTGATTAGAGTACTATAATATGTGTTATTAGATGTTTCATAAGTTCGGGAAACTTGTACAAGATATTTGAGGCACTTGTAAGAACTCATGTTGCATGAAACTCAGTTTAGAGTCCTAGAAACATATTGGTAGATGTTTCTTAAGTTCGTTAAACTTGTTAAAACATCATTGCGGCACTTACAAGCACCCATGTTGCATGAAACTTGATTTAAAATCCAAGAATTTGCGTTGTTAGAAGTTTCATTAGTCGGTGAAGTTTTACAAAGATCATTGCGGCAGTTAGAAGACCACATGTTGCATGAAACTTGATTTAGAGTCCTAGAATATGCGTTGTTTGAAGTTTCATAAGTTCGCGAAACTTGTACAAAGATTATCGAGGCACTTTTAAGCACTCATGTTGCATGAAACTTGGTTTAGAGTACTAGAAACACGTTATTAGATGTTTCATAAGTTCGTGAAACTTGTACAAAAATTATTGAGGCACTTATAAGAACTCATGTTGTATGAAACTTGGTTTAGAGTCCTAAAATATGTGTTGTTAGATGTTTGAGAAATTTTTGAAACTTGTACAAAGATCATTGAGACTTTTATAAGCACTCATGTTGCATGAAACTTTGAGTCCTAGGATATGCATTGTTATAAATAACATACATTCATGAAACTTGTACAATGATCACAGAGGTACTTATAACTACTCATGTTGTACAGAACTTAGTTTAGAGTCCTCGAATATGGTTTGCTATAGCTTTCATAAGTTTGTTAAACTTGTGCAAAGATCATTAAGGTACTTATAAGCACTCATGTTGAATGAAACTTGCTTTAGAGTTCTAGAATGAGCGCTTTTAAATGTTTCCTAAGTCCGTGATACTTGTACAAAGTTTATTGATGCACTTATAAGAACTCATTTTGCATAAAAATTGGTTTAGAGTCCGAGAATATGCGTTGTTTAATGTTTAATACGTTTCTGTGAAACTTGTACAAGGATCATTGAAGTACTATACGCACTTATGTTTCATGAAACTTGGGTAAGACTCCTAGAATATCCGTTGTAAGATGTTTCATAAGTTCGTGAAAGTTGTACAAAGATCATTGAGGCTTTTATAAGCACTCATGTTGCATGAAACTTTGTTTAGAGTCCTAGAATATGCATAGTTAGAAGTTTCATAAGTTCGTGAAACTTGTACTAAGATCACAGAGACACTTATAACTATTCATGTTGAACGAAACTTAGTTTAGAGTCATAGAATATGTCTTGTTATATGTGTCATTAGTTCGTTACACTTTTACAAAGGCACTTATAAGAACTCATGTTGCATGAAACTTGGTTTAGAGTCCTAGAATAAGCGTTGTTAGATGTTTCATAAATCTTTGAAACTAGTACAATGTTCATTGAGGCACTTATAAGAACTCATGATGCATGAAACTTGGTTTAGAGTCCTAGAATATGCGTTGTTAGATGGTTGAGAAGTTCGTGAAACTTGTACAAACATCATTGAAACTTTTATAAGCACTCATGTTGCATGAAACTTTGTGTAGAGTCCTAGAATATGCATTTTTAGAAATTACATATATTCGTGAAACTTGTACAATGATCAAAGAGGCACTTATAACTTCTCATGTTGTACGAAACTTAGTTTAGAGTCCTAGAATATGTTTTGTTATATGTTTCATAAGTTCGTTAAACTTGTAAAAAGATAATTAAGGCACTTATAAGCACTCATGTTGCATGAAACTTGGTTTAGAGTCCTAGAATATGTGTTGTTAGAAGTTTCATAAGTCCATGAAACTTGTACAAAGTTCATTGCGGCACTTATAAGAACTCATTTTGCATGAAACTTAGTTTAGAGCCCTAGAATATGCGTTGTTAGATGTTTAATACGTTTCCGTGAAACTAGTACAAGGATCGTTAAGGCACTTATAAGCACTCATGTTGCATGAAACTTTGTTTAGATTCCTAGAATATGAATTGTTAGAAGTTTCATAAGTTCGTGAAACTTATACAACGATCATTGAGGCACTTATAAGCACTCATGTTGCATGAAACTTGGTGAAACTTGTACAAAAATCATCGAGACACTTATATGCACTCATCTTGCATGAAACTTTGTTTAAAGTCCTACAATATGCGTCGTTCGATGTTTCATAAGTTCAAGAAACTTGTACAAAGATCATTGAGGCACATATAATAACTCATGCTGCATAAAATTTGGTTTAGAGCCTTAGAATATGCGTTTTTAGAAGTTTCAAATGTTCGTGAAACTTATACAACGATCATTGAAGCACATATAAACACTCATGTTGCATGAAACTTGGTTTGGAGTCCTAGAATATACGTTGTTCGATGTTTCATAATTTTGTGAAACTTGTACAAAGATAATTGAGACACTTATAAGCACTCATGTTGAATGAAACTTTGTTTAGAGTCCTAGAATATGTGTTGTTCGATGTTTCGTAAGTTCGTGAAA
Organism: Cochlearia excelsa; assembly: GCA_963556525.1. Classification (NCBI taxonomy): domain Eukaryota; kingdom Viridiplantae; phylum Streptophyta; class Magnoliopsida; order Brassicales; family Brassicaceae; genus Cochlearia; species Cochlearia excelsa. The sequence continues at coordinate 39,983 of CAUVZT010000071.1, forward strand.
CTTTTACAAATATCATCTAGAAATTTAGAAGCACTCATGTTTCATGAAACTTTGTTTAGAGTCCTAGAAACTTGTTTTTTAGATGTTTCCCATGTTCGTGAAACTTTGACAAAGATCATTGAAGCAGTTATAAGCACTCATGTTGCATGAAACTTGGTTTAGAGTCCTAGAATATGTGTTGTTAGTTGTTTCATCAGTACGTGAAACTTGTACAAAGATCATTGAGGCAATTATAATAACTCATGTTGCATAAAACTTGGTTTAGAGCCCTATAATATGGATTTTTAGATGTTTCAAATGTTCGTGAAACTTATACAAAGATCTTTGAGGCACATATAAGCACTCATGTTGCATGAAACTTAGTTTAGAGTCCAAGAATATGCGTTATTTGATGTTTCATAAGTTCGTGAAACTTGTAAAAAGATAATTGAGGCACTTATAAGCACTCATGTTGCTTGAAACTTTGTTTAGAGTCCTAAAATATGTGTTGTTCGATGTTTCATAAGATCGAGAAACTTGTACTACGGTCATTGAGGCACTTATAAGCTTCCATGTTGCATGAAACTTAGTTTAGAGTCATGGAATATGCGTTGTTAGATGTTTTGTAAGTACGTAAAACTTTTACAAAGATCATGTTGCATGAAACTTTGTTTAGAACCCTAGAATATGTGTTCTTAGATGTTTCATAAATTCGTGAAACTTGTACAAAGATCATTGAGGCACTTATAAGCACTCATGTTGCATGAAACTTGGTTTAGAGCCCTAGAAAAACTTTGCTAGATGTTTCGTAATTCGTGAAAATCGTAGAAAAATCATTGAGACACTTATAAGCACTCATGTTGCATGAAAGTTGGTTAATATTCCTATAATATGCGTTCTTAGATGTTTCATAAGTTCGTGAAACATGTACAAAAATCATTGAAGCACGTATAATCACTCATGTTACATGAAACTTGGTTGAGAGTCCTAGAATATGCATTGTTAAATGTTTCATAAGCTTGTGAAAATTGTACAAAGATCATTGAGACACTTATTCAGCACGCATGTTTCCCGAAACTTGGTTAACGACCCTAGAATATGCGTTGTTAGATGTTTTATAAATTTGTGAAATTTGTACAAATATCATTGAAACACGTCTAAGCACTCATATGTTGCATGAAACTTGGTTTAGAGTCTTAGAAACATGTTGTTAGATGTTTTGTAAATTCGTGAAACTTGTACAAAGATCATTTAGGAATTTAGAAGGACTCGTGTTGCATGAAACTTTGTTTAGAGTCCTAGAAACTTGTTTTTAGATGTTTCACATGTTCGTGAAACTTGTACAAAGATCATTGAGGCACTTATAAGCACTTATGTTGCATAAAACTTGGTTTAGAGTCCTAGAATATGTGTTGTTAGATGTTTCATAAGTTTGTGAAACTTGTACAAAGATAATTTAGGCACTTACAAGGACTCATGTTGCATGAAACTTAGTATACAGTCCTAGAATATGCGTTGTTAGATGTTTCATAAGTGCGTGAAACTTCCACAAAGATCATTTAGGCACTTACAAGCACTCATGTTGCAAGAAACATGATTTATAATCTTAGAATATGTGTTGTTAAAAGTTTCATAAGTTATTAAAATTCTACAAAATTTATTGAGGCACATACCACTACAAGAAAAAACAGATATAGCCACGACAAAGCCACGGAATAATCGTGGCTAAACGAAAAAAAGCCACGAATTTGCCACGGAAAGCCACGAAAAAAATAATAAAAGTTTCGTGGCTAAATCGTGGCTTTCCGTGGTAAGTTAGCCACGATTTAGCTACGGAAAAAAGTCGTGGCAAAATTTTGCCACGAAATAGCTACGAATGGAGCAGCAAAATATTGCCACGGAATTTGTCGTGGCAATCCGTGGCTAATGGTAGCCATGAAATATATTCGTGGCTATTCCGTGGCAATGTTGATGTCGGCAAGCCAAGCTGGTCTCCGCGATACGTCCAATCACTTTAAAAACCGACGAGTTTAATAATTTGAATTAGCCACGGAGATAATCCGTGGCCAATCCGTGGCTTAGTGTAAAGATATGTAATGGCTTGTTCTTCCCTCTCCCTTGGTAAAACACAAGGTAAAACGATTTTTCCTCTTCTTTTCGTTTTCTTCACTTAATTTGGCGATTTTGAAGAGTTTAAAATGTCGATTTCTTTCGTTCTAGAGAGTGGATGGATCGTCATATTGATCCTATAAGAGATTGTGTTTATGAAGAATTTGGAGAGGGTATTAATATGTTCATTGCTTTTGCTTCCAACCAACAATCATATCAAGAGCGTGGTACTATGCCATGTCCGTGTTCTCGGTGCCGAAATTTGAAGCAACGTGATGCATATACAGTTTTTAAACACCTCTATAGAGTCGGTTTCAAGAAAAATTACTACGTTTGGACAAGTCACGGTGAAAATTGTTACGATGTAGGGGAGTCTTCAATGCCAAGTCACTATCTACCCGGAGAAGAAGCTTGGAATGTTCATGACAATCCTTATGGTCATCTTAATATGGGAGAAGAACAAGGAGTTCCAACAGAAGACATTATTCATGATAATATTGAGGAAGAGGCAAACCACGATAATATTTACAGAGCCTTTGAAGCAGCTAGTGAACCACTCTATGATGGTTGTGTTGAAGGAATTTCACAGTTGTCTTTGGCGTCTGAAGTAATGGGCATAAAGACGAAGCACAATTTGCCGAGAGTTGTGTAGATGACATAACACAAGCATTTAAGCGGATTCTTCCACAACCTAATAAAGCTCCGGGTCATACTATGAGACGAAGAAGCTAACGCGTTCGTTAGGAATGCCAGTTCATAAGATTGATGTTTGTGAGGACAACTGCATGATTTTCCGGAAGGGCGAAGATCGCAACCTTTTACAATGTCGTTTTTGTAACAAGAATCGATATCACACCAACGAGAGGGAAGGGAAAGAACATAGCAAAGCGAGAGAATGTTCTATCTCCCTATTGCGGATCGACCGAAGCGATTATACCAAGTGGAGGGCACAGCTTCGCATATGCGCCGGCACGCGAGCACGAGTCTCCCGAAGGAGAAATGCATCACCCATCGACGGAGAGGCGTGGAAGCATTTTAATAAGGTATATCCTGATTTTAGTTCGGAAAGTCGGAATATCTACTTAGGCTTAGCAACCGATGGATTTAATCCTATTGGAATGAATGGTGAGGCACACTCGGTTTGGCCTGTTATAGTCACCCCTTACAATTTACCTCCTGGTATGTGCATGAAGAGGGAGTTTTTCTTTTTGGCGGTTTTGGTGCCTGGACCAAAACATCCGAAGAAAAGTCTAGATATTTATCTTCAACCATTGATTGAAGAGTTGCAACTCTTATGGAGGGAAGGTGTGGGTGCTTATGATGTTTCTAGGAACCAGAATTTTACAATGCGAGTTGCATTGATGTGGACGATAAATGATTTTCCAGCATATGGAATGGTTTCTGGGTGGACGACGCATGGTCGACTATCATGTCCATATTGTCAAGAAGAAACAGAATCGTTTTGGTTACCACATGGAAGAAAACATAGTTGGTACGATTGTCACCGCAAATTTTTACCTCATGATCATTCATATCGGCGTAATAACAAAGCTTTCGGGAAAGGTAAGACATTTCGAGGTAACCCTCCACCATGGTTGACGGGTTACGAAGTTCTGAATGAAAGAATAAACACCATTGGTGGATTAGAGAAAACAATCGATTGTGGAGGAAAAGGACATGATAACCCGAGTCGAACAATCGATGGATATGGTGAGTACCATAATTGGCACAAGAAGAGTATATTTTGGGACTTGCCTTATTGGGAAAATCAACTTCTCAGACACAATCTCGACTTCATGCACATCGAGAAAAACTTTTTCGACAATCTCATCCACACTCTTCTGAATACGAAGGGGAAGACGAAGGACAATATAAAATCAAGGTTGGATCTTCCAGACATATGCACAAGACCTGATTTACAAATAAGAGCTTGATGGAACAGTTCCCATTCCAATGTTCAGATTGGCAAACGTAGCAAAACGGAAGTTTCTCTCTTGGTTGAGAAATGACATCAGATTTCCGGATGGATATGCATCTAATTTAACTAGATGTGTTGATGAGAGTTGTGGGAAACTATCGGGGCTGAAAAGTCATGATTCTCATGTGATCATGCAACGCCTACTTCCATTTGCGATGTTAGAGCTTTTGGATAACAACGTGCACAAGGCAATTTCAGGTATGTGCACATTTTTTTCTTAACACATGTTTCATGCATGTAACACTAGGATGTTTCTAATTATAAGGTTTTTGAACAATTGCAGAGATTTCCGTGTTTTTTCGTGATATCTCTGCCAAAATGTTGCGAGTAGAGGATGTGAGCGTAATGAAGAATAACATTGCAATAAAATTGTGCAATTTGGAGAAGATATTTCCACCTTCGTTCTTTGATGTCATGGAACATTTACCCGTGCATCTCCCTGATGAAGCTGCCTTAGGTGGTCCGGTGCAATACAGATGGATGTATCCATTTGAGCGCTACATGTATCACCTGAAAAAGAAGGTCAAGAACAAGGCTCGTATTGGAGGTTCCATTGTCGCACAATGTGTCCAAGAAGAGATTTCTTATGCGGCAAGCAACTATTACGGGAATACGGAAGATGGAATCAATGACGGTCCCGGGGAAATTCGATTTGCATATGATGATTACCCAAGTGTCCCGAACATATTTCATCACATCGGACGTGTGAGCGGAAGAAGGGTAGATGGGTGGCTAGAAGATCCAGATTACAACATCATCCAAACATTCATGTTGCTTAATTCTGAAGAATTTGCACCTTATGAAACGTAAGCGATTAAATGGTAAATTTTGTTTACTTTAAAGACTCAAATTCTAATAAAATGAGTATTGCATTTTCGTTACAGGATGTTTGAGGAAGCAATGAGAGTGAGTATGCCAGGTATTACAGATGATGAAATGGGCAAAGCTAGAGACGCTCATTACGCGAAATGGTGTCGGGACTACGTGGGTACTTTATATGCTAATGTTGTCTCTATATATCAAGTTCTCAACAATAAATTAATTGTGCACTTTAATTTGCAGATAAATGAAGCGAGTAAGAATTATGAATTTCCATTATGGATGTTGGAATTTATACAAGGTCCGAGAAACAATTACACGTCATGGCCTATGTATTTCACTCGTGGATACCATTTCCACAATCACAGACACGGTCAGGATAAAAGAACTCAAAACTATGGAGTTGTTGTACGAGGTACAATAGAAACTACTTATTACGGTCTTATAGAAGAGATAATGAAGATCGAGTATCGCGGTGGAGTTGGTCTTAAAGCGATGATTTTCGATGCTCTTGGTTCGACAATACGGACGGTATCGGATTGCGTAGACACCCATTTGGTTTAGTTGATGTGGCCCCGCGTAGACGATACGAGAAATATGACCCTTTCGTTCTAGCTGGTCAATGTGACCAAGTGTGTTTCATTCCCTATCCACGCGTATCGGGCTCGGCGAGAGACGATTGGTGGGCATGTGCAAAAGTTATACCGAGGGGTTATCGCGAGAATGACGAAATTTCTTTGACAGCCCTTCAGATGATACGGTCGACAACGTCGTTGTTCCTAGTTCAATGATTCGAGTAACAACACATGTCGTTGATGAAAATGCTTCGATTATGATGATTTGGCGATGTGGAGCCTTTGGATTACGAAAATGTCGAAGACGATGGTTCTGGCCAGTCTTCAGGGGATTCAGATTCGGATTCGTCAACATATTCTGAAATTTAGTTAAAACTTGTTGTATTATTTCTGAAACTTTTTGTACCAATATTCTGAAACTTTTTGTACTATATTCTGAAACTTTTTAATGTAATATATTGTGAAACTTGTGTTGATTTATGGTTTTTTGGTTATGAAATTTTTAGTATAAAACTTATTATCTAATTATAATTTATGTTTTTATACTTTTGTAATATACGTATATGGACACCTTATAGTCTACATACATTCAACAACAAAACAGTAGCCACGGATTGCCACGGATTATTCCGTGGCTAATTGATGAAAACCACGCAAGTACATGGTCATTGTCAGGTCCAGATCCGATGATAATAAAACGGCGAGTCACGACATTAATCGTGGCAACTCGAAAATATCCGTGGCTACTTTAGCCACGGATATAACCGTGGCTATAATGAAAATATCAAAATTACATGAAATTTATGCGTTTCAAATAAAATTTCTCATACATATATTCACATTTTTGCATATATAATGCAATGCATCAAAGAAAATTACAATTTTCAAAATATATAACTCTAAAATGCATAATAAGAGTATTTGATGACTTCATATGAATGTTCTTTATAAACTTATATATAATACTACTTAGTGTTTAATTTATATTAATGTTTTGAAATTTTTTTTTCAAAAAACATTCTATTTACTATTTTTTGTTGTAATACATTAAATTGAGTCATGTTTTAAGGTTTTAGAACATGTAAAGTCTAAACCCTAAACAAACCCTAAATATATACTTCCTAGCCACGGAATATCCGTGGCTTAACCGTAGCTATAGCGGTAAATACCCACGACAGTTTTGTGGCTAATCCGTAGCTATATAATTCGTGGAAGTATAGCCACGATAATTCGTGGCTACACCGTAGCTATATGCTAATTAAGCTACGGTTTAGCCACGTTTCTGTCCGTAGCTTACTAACCCCTAAATCAATTTTAAACTTCGATAATTTGGCAAGGCACGGCCACGGAAAATTCGTGGCTACATCGTAGCTATATGTTCTTTAGCCACGGTTTTGCCACGTTTCCATCCGTGGCTAAATAACACCAAATAAATTTTAAGCTTAGATAATTCGACAAGGAACAGCCACGAAAGAATCGTGGCTAATTCGTAGCTTTATTTAATTTAGCCACGATTTAGTCACGATTGTTTCGTGGCTACTTAATTTATTGGGCTATTGGGCCATATTTTTAGTCATGGCTTAATGCTTAGCTACGGATGGCCACGGAATATCCGTGGCTATGATTAAATTAACCTAATTTTTCGCGAAAATAGATCTCACTTTCTCCATCCGCCTCCATCGTCCCTTTCCCTTTCTTCTCCGGCGATTCACCGAAAAATTCGGCAAATCCGAAGGTAAACATCTTAAATCTTCGATTTCTTCTTCTCCTTCCCTTCATTTCCCTTCGTACTCATCTTTTAACCGTTTGTTTTTGTTTACATGTTCTTCCTTTTCTCTCTTGAGTTGTTCGCCGGTGATTCATCGCAAAACTCATCCAAACTCATCGCAAATCTTCGATTTCTTCTTCCTTTTTGTTTACATGATTTCTTCCTTTTCGCATCTTTACTTCACTTTGATTTCATCGTACTGTTTGTGTTTTGTTGCGGGTTTAGGGTTTGATTTAGGGTTTGTTTAAGGGTTTGCTTTAGGGTTTCGTTTAGGGTTTCGTTTAGGTTTGCTTTAGGGTTTCATTTAGGGTTTCGTTTAGGTTTGCTTTAGGGTTTCGTTTAGGGTTTCGTTTAGGGTTTCGTTTAGGTTTGCTTTAGGGTTTCGTTTAGGGTTTCGTTTAGGTTTGATTTTGTTTTCAGTTTTTGCCTTCTGTTTTTGATTTAACATCTGTTTTTTGATTTTGTTTTCTGTTTTTAACTTTTGATTTTGTTTTATGTTTTTAACTTCTGTTTTTGACTTTTGTTTTGTTAAGTATTGTTTTGATTCATTATATAGTTAAGTTCTTTTATAAATCTTATTGTATTGTTGTAAATGCAGTAATGGCTCCAAGAGGGAGAGGGAGAGGAAGACCAAGAGGACGTGGTCATCCAGCCCCGACGATGGAGATGACTCCTCCTATGCCTCCTGTACGTAGAGTTCAGACAACATTAACACCGAACCGTCCGCCTCAAGTTCTCACTCCCCCTGGTTCAACCGGAGAAAGGCAACCAAGTCAAGGTGCCTCTTCTTCAAATGCAGCCGCTCCACTCAGTTTAGAAGCTCTTCTAAACGCCCCATCAAGAAAAACCCAACCTGTCCTCCATCCAAAGAAGGTGGATGGAGCTCTCTGGTAAGTAAATCTCTGTCTCTTTTTGTTTCCATAGGTATAGCTGATTATGATGTTGATGATTTGCATTGCTTGCTCACATATATGTTCATCACTTTTCAGGTTTGGGATTGATCCTGAAGTTAACAGGACTGTCAGACAGACTTGGCAGTCCAATTATATGGGAGCATGGTGGAACTGGTCTATGGTTCCAGATGAGAAAGCGGAGGAATGGTGGCAAGACTTTGTGGTAAGTGTTACTTTATAAGTTAAGTCTTATTGTTTTTTCTTTTCAAATCTGTTTATTAATCACTTACTTGTGTAATGTTTTTTATTTCCTTTTCAGCAAGCGTACTACTGGTCTCCTTCTCACCATGACCAGGTGTACTTCATGTGGAAGAAAGAATGCATGGAGTCAATCCGGGACAGAGTCAGCAAAAAAAAGAGAAAGAACAAGAAACCTGATTACGTTTCAGACACTGCGTGGCTAGAGATACAAGAGCAATGGGATACGAACCATGCCAAAAGAAGTCGGACACAAACTCCAAGAACAGAATGTCCAATCCCGATGGTCTTGGTCCTCACAAGCATAGTGCTGGACTGTGGGGTTTGCGAAGATCGGCTATGACATGGTAACACGTACTATCTTCATGCTTTTGTGTATACTTTCTATTTAGATTTGTAAAAAGGTTATGTTTTGTTATTGTTGCGGCTTTGGTTATACTTAGCGTTTAGTTCTTGTTAAATTTGTGGCTTCGTGAACTAATCCTTTGTTGTTTACTTGTTGTTGTTCTGTTTATGTTTATGTTTAGTTGTTGTTTATGTCTTGATTAGTTGTTGTTTACTTGTTGTGTTGTTTTGTTGTTGTGCAGACGCAGAAGGCTGGTGGTGTTGAACCATCCTTCACTGACCTCGTGCGTAAGACTCACACTCGCAGAGATGGCAGCTTCGTCGACCGTCGGGCGGAGTCGATAGTCAAGGACGTAGAGTCGGTAGCTTCTCAGGTCACCCAAGATGATGAGACTCCTTCACCACTACTTGATTAACAAGGCGTATCTAGAGGTTAGACTCCTTCACCACTCTTGTTGTTTTGGTTAGGTTTTCTTGTTTTATGTTGTTGTTGCTAAATGTGAGCAAATGTGTTTGTATTTCCAGCGGGTCAAGCCAAACAGAGGCCGTATATACGGCCTCGGAAGCAAGTTCGAAGTTTTCGAACCGTCCGAAGCTACGGCGGATTCTCTTGCGCGTAATGTCAGCACGGAGATGCGTGTGGGAACTCTCGAGACAACGGTTTCAGCCATACTCGAGTCGCAGAAGGTCATGATAGAGTCGCAGAAGGTGATTCTCGCTAGTCTTGGGATCAATCCAGAGACAAACCAGCCATTTGCGACCCCTTCTCCACATGCTGCAGCCTCCAACTCAACGCCTCAACCCAGTGGCAACTTCGCTTCTCAAAGCGTTAATCGCGATCAAGATAACCGCGAGGAAGGTGTTATGGAGGCTGGTGTTGGTGTTATGGCTGACCGTGTCCGTGAGGGTGAGGGTGAGGATGATGGTGATGGTGATGGTGATGATGATGATGATGAGGAGGAGGAGGGTGATCGTTTGGTTCGCAAAACATTGTTTTGATTAGTAAAAAACTTGTAATTGGTTCTTATAACTTGTAGTTTTTTTTGAATATTGAATACCTAATCAAAAACATGATTAGGTTTTGTTTTAATACAATGGGTTTTAATTATATTTTGATTATATAATTAATCAGGTTTAGTTTAAATAGTAATTTTTTTTTTTATAATTAAAACAAGGTAGCCACGGTCTATTCCGTGGCTAATTAGGTGTAGCCACGAATTGCTACGGAATGTATCGTGGCAGTCTAGCCACGACCAGCTACGTATTAATCCGTAGCTAAGACAGCCACGACCAGCTACGTATTAATCCGTAGCTAAGACAGCCACGACAAAAGCTACGTATTAAACCGTAGGTGCGTAGCTACGAAATAGCCACGGATAGTTATGTGGCTATATTTGCCACGATAAGCCACGATTATAATCGTGGCTACGGAGCCACGGAAAAACCACGAATATTGTTGTGGCAAATGAGCCACGAATAGTCACGAAATACAACCGTGGCAAATATAGCCACGAAACAACTACGAATTTTATCGTGGCTAATATGGCCACGATAAATCCGTGGTAAATCCGTGGCTATCTATTCCGTGACAGTCCGTGGCTATATCGTGGCTACGTAGCTACGAATAGCCACGATTATTGCACAGCTACGACGCTATAGCCACGTATTTTTGTCGTGGCTATCCGTAGCTGTGGACCCATATAGCCACGAAAATCTGTTTATAGCCACGGTATCTGCCGTGGCTATACCGTGTTTTTCTTGTAGTGTACAAGCACTCATATTGCATGAAACTTAGTTTAGAGTCCAAGAATCACTACAAGAAAACTGATATTTTCCGACTGTAATATCAGTCGCATAATTGTTGCTGAAAGACCAGTTACGACTCTTGCACGACTAACCCTTCTTATCGGCAATCCTTAATCGCTAAACTGAATAGTCGTAAATATAATCGCTATTAACTACACCATGACGACAACTAATAGTAGTTGTAACATAGTCGCGCTAGAGTCAGTGTATATGACAACTATTTAATAAACTTGAATAAGATAAGATTTACAATAGTCGTAAGGTAGTTGTATTATATAGTGACTATGTAGAGAGACGTTTTACGATTACTTCATATGAGCATGTGTATCTTTAAGGTAGTCGGTAAATAGTCGTAACAATATAGTGACTAAATTACGACTAAATAACAGAAAAAAATATTGTATTCAATCGTAAAATAGTCGTTAATATTTTGCGACTACCCTGCGACTACCTGACGACTGTTTTATGTCTATTTGGTGATTACTACTAGTAAAATACTGTGAATTTGGTAATTGTTTTGTTTCTTTTGCCATTTGATTTAATTCTTGAAATATGCTGCAAATATAATACGATCTAATCAAAATAAACCTCATACAATTGAATATAAACATAAATCCATAAAATTATCCAAAGAAACATACATAAACATCAAGTCACAACCAAAAAATATAACATAAACATCCAAAAATAAAAGTGTTTAGTTCATGGGATAGTTTTTAGTAACCTAAGAATCAGAGGAAGTTGAGAGAGGTGTGGTGGTGTCTTGAGCTGCTTCAGTCTCCATGAAGTCGAGAAAGGCCAGATCAGTTTTGCGTAAATACTTCTCCACCAAGGATACTTGTGCGACCTTAGCTTGTTGGTCAGCCAAAACTTTGAGATGTTGTTCTTCCCTCCTTTTACTAGCAGCGGCTTGTTCTTCGATTTTCTGTTGTGCAACCTTCAATTTCTCTTGAATAGAAACAAATGATGAAGACTCTCCTTGTGTGTTGCTCTTGCTAGTGGCCACATTCTCAAGACTCTCCTTGAGGCTTCCTACTCAATAAATAGGTACCTTCTGAGTTGACTGTGAATAGGAAGCCAAAACAATAACCAAAAAACATAAACTTAAAATCTATAAATGTGGATTATGAAAAATGTTTTTGAGTACCTCGAGAAAGATGGTGGTATATTCATCTGTTGTGAGCTCGTGAGGTCGCGAAGCACCGTCTGAAATGGAAGAATTATGTTCCCCAAGCTGAGACAATTTTGGTTGCAAATTCTTTTCGTAATTTGAAGCATTCTTCTCCGCCTTGTTATCCACATACGTATCATCCGACTTGGTGTGTGACACGAGTCTTCCCAATTTCTCTTCCTACAATGTTACAAAACAAAGTTAAAGTAGTTGCACATGAGTAGGAAAATTATAGAACATATTTGTTATATTTACTAACCATTCTGTATTAGATTTGTTGATACGACTTCAGACCCGATAAGTTGATGTGATGACCGAGACCACCACGTTCAGATATGCGAGCATGAGAATAAATGACAGTCTTTTCTTTAGCTTCATCTGTATCCCAAGAGGTTGTCATTTCTTTCCATAGAGTTTCCCCGATCCATGTTGGGCGCTCTCAAGAAGTCCTCACAGCTGAAATCATATCCTTCATACGCCGTTGACATATTCTCTCAAAATGTTGTTGAACGGATCCTGTTATCAACGGATGCCAAGTGTGGGTTTTTTACAAAACAAAGAGAGATAATACTTTAATGTTAGTGACAACAAAACACAAAGAGAGCAATGAGAATTAATAAACTTACCGCGAACTCGAGAAAGTATCTTTTTGTCTATTATGAGGCACACAAGTCCAACTATAGAAGGGACTATCAAACTTGTTTGTAAAACCTTTTGTAATTTTACGAACAAGCTTAGATCCCTTGTCGCGAGTAAACCTGCAAACGTCAAGAAGCAAAGCAAATCAATAAAACCCAAATGAAGATGAAGCTTACTCATGAATCAAAAGACAAATACATGTAGTCGTGGATCAAAAGACAAACAAAGCAAAAGACAACGGATAATGAATCGTGAATCAATGAACCAATCAATGGACAAAGCAAACAACAAACCCCAAATGAAGAGAAACAAAGCAAAAGTAAAAAGAAAATCATGAATCATGGTTCAATAAACAAATCAATGAATAAAGCAAATCAAGAGAATCATTGAAGAAGTGAGAAACATACCAAGTTGTGTTTGGCGTCGGTGCGGGTGAGAAAACCGTTACAAACTTCTCACGTCTTGGCATCCTCAACAGAGCATTTAGCGTTGTCAATGTCTCCTCCCGAAGCTCCGGTAAAGCATCATCTGCATCTCCGATGTTGTTGCCTTTAGAAGACAGACGACTATGTGCTTGAGAGTGATGAGGAGTAGCCGAGTTCTCCAATTCTTCACTCCGCTTGGTTTGATTATGATGAGGAGGTTTCGATTTCAAGAACAGAGCCCTTGGGGGTGGATAATCACTAACTCCTTGTGGTGGTGGCTTTGAAGCAATCTCTTCCGCCGGTGTGAAATTATACTAAGCGGGAAGAATCGTTCGCTTTTGCACCGTTGGGGTCATGAAAACGTTGTGTGTAGTCTTCCTCTTTCGTCCTTTCTTTTGTTGATTCATCGTGAGATGGAGAAGAGAAACTTGAGACTCGTCTGATTCGGTTGGAGAAGACGGCGGCAGAGACTCGACGAAGCCAACAAGTGGAGGATTTGACGGAGACTCGATGGACAATCGACGGAGACTCGGCGGACAATCGACGGAGCATCGTCGGATATAACGACGGAGAATCGTTGGAGATTACGACGGAAAATCGTCGGAGATTGAGAGCTTAGAGACAATAATGAGAAGACAAAATTGAAGAGATTAGGGTTATGAATTGGGGAAAAACCAATTAGTCGCCAAAGAGTCGGGAAACAATCGTTAAATAATTAGTCGCTAAACAGTCTCTTTACAGTCATAATACCATAATTCAATTTTAACTAAAGTTTATACATTTTAGTAAAAAGTTAACCCAAAATAATGAATTTTGATAAGAAATTTTCTTTAATTTCAATTATTAATAATAATACATTATTTTGAATTTTAGAAATACATTATACGACAAATTATTTTTCATCTTCTATTTCGTCATCAGAAGAAGACAAATTACACTGAAATTCATCATTTGGTTCCAAATTTCAGACATTGTAATCAAGATTTATTCGGTTTACTCGGTTTTCGAAATTGTCTACTTCGAGATTTTCAATTGTAGTCACCAATACAACATCATCATTTTCAGTTTGCAAAAGTGTCGGTTCGTTGTTCACATATTGTACATCAATGTTTGTCGTCGGGTTCACATTTACAACATTCAACCACATTTTCTTCGGCCTCTTTACATATGGGTACGGAATATAACAAACTTGATGCGCTTGAGAGGATTTTTTGCAATATAAAAATGTTGCAATCAGAAACTGATCACACATATAAGATATTAATGGTAGTAAATAATGTGTATATATATGCTTATGTACATAAAATAAATGGTTCGTACTTATTATATTTTCTCGAAGAAAGAACGTCTACGAAGAAAGAGTGTCTCTGCCAATAAAATGGTCATATCATTGACACTTAAATAGTGTAATTGTCAAATTGACCATCCCCTCATGCTAAGTTCCATGATATCCGTTAAATTCCCATAAAAATCCACTTTGTCAAATGCGTCCGTGTAATTTTCACCTTTAACGCTGACCCCGTAGTTACATGTCCTTCGTCGAGTGTCGTGATTTTGCCCATGTTTTCACCTTGTTTAGAGGTCCATGAACTAGATCTTGAACCCATATAGGAAACAGATTTGTGGCGTTCCAATAAGTCACATGCATGTATATATATGGAAACAAATCATCAACACATATGTAAAATAATCATTTATATTATTAGAAATTGTATCATTATATCATTCACTTACATAATCTTTAATCCATAAATGGTACTCATCAGCTCTTTTCACGAGAGTTCTTTTTCGAAGAGTCCTACATATTTGTCGTGATAAAATCGTAGAACATGCTAGTATATACGACAAATATGAGAAAGTGTATATTAAGTTGAAATAAAGATGGATGTTTATATATCGCTCAATAGGTTGAAAATATTCACAATTTCTCAACACATATGAGTGTGCGCATTGATAGTTTCGCTCCGAAAGCCATAATTCGTGCATTTCTCCACTTGGACAACCTATTTGAGTAAATATAGAAGGCATACAAGGGACATGATATGTAGGGGCATCACCTTCATCAAATCTAGTTAATATGCAAAACGAATTAAATGACTTTTAAAGAATTCGTATTGATAAATATGCAGCATTGATTGTAATTTTCATTTACCTTGACTTTTTTTGTATATTCGCGACAAAGTATTGTTCAGAAAAATAGGCAATCTCGTCATTGATATATGATTGAACAATTGATCCCGCTGCATACCTTTTGTTATTTGCTTTTGATTTCTATTTTTTGAAAAACCTTTCAAAAGGATACATCCACCAATATTGGACAAGTCCTCCTAATTCAACTTCGTATGGCAAATGTATAGGCAAGTGCTCCATCACATCAAAAAATGATGGTGGGAAGATCTTCTCCAAATTGCATAGGATTATAATTATGTTTTGTTTTAGAATTTGAACCCGACTTGTATGCAAAGTTCTTGAACATAAATCCCAAAAAAATGCGCCAATCTTTAAAACATATGTAATATGTAGTTTAACTCCATCATGTTAATTAATATATAAATAATATTATAAAATAAATCGTGCTCTATCTTCATTATCGTACATGATAATGCTTGGTGAACATTGCAGTGTAGGAGTTCTGCAAAGATATATGGAAGTAATCTCTCCATAAACACATGACAATCATGGCTCTTCATGCCTTAAAGCTTTGCATTCTTCATATCAACACAATTATCCAAGTCTGAAGCATAACCATCTGGAAATTTAACGGAATGTTTCAGACATTCCAATAAACTTGTTTTCGCATCTTCTGACAATGTGTACGGTGGGAAAGGAGCTCTACCCTCACTATCAATTTGTAAGTGTGGCCGAGAACAAAATCGTTTTATATCATATCTTGACATGACGTTGTCTTTTGATTTACCCTTCACACTCATAAGAGTATTCATGATGTTGTTAAAAAAATTCTTCTCTTTATGCATCACATAAATATTATGTCACAAATTAAGGTCCCTCCAATACGGTAGCTCCCAAAATATACTTTTTGTGCCAATTATGTTCCTTCCCATATCCACGCATCTTTTTTCGTGACCATTTCCACCCACGATCTTACTTCTTGGAGGATTTACACCATCTAACCGCTCATAATAAACTTGCTGGACAGTCAAAGAATGAGGCGGGTACTCTCTCGATGCATCTTTTCCTTTGAGAAAGTCTTTTTTATTCCTTCTTAGTGGATGTCCATAAGGAAGAAATCTCCGATGACAATCAAACCAACATGTCTTCTTTCCATTAGGAAGATAGAAAGTCTTTGTATCTTCCATGCAAACCAGACAAGACAATTTACTATGGGTTGTCCATCCTGATAACATGTCATATGCTGGCAAGTCGCTTATCGTCCACATAAGCACTGCATTTAGATTAAATTTTTGATTCAACGACACATCGTACGCATCGAATCCAGTAGACCACAACTCTTTTAACTCCGCAATAAGTGGTTGGAGAAAGACATCAAGAATACCTCGCGGATGATTTGGCCCGGAATTTAGAATAGTAAGAAACAAGTACTCTTCATTCATGCACATACCAGGTGGTAGATTATATAGTTTCAAAATCACTGGCCACAATGAATGATTACGAGACATGGCAAATGGATTGAACCCATCTGTGTACAAACCAAGGTAAACATTTTGTGGTTCTTCAGCATACCGAGGATGTTGATTTTGAAAATATCTCCAGTATGCCGCATCAAAAGGATGGCTCATTACTCCCTCCCTTGTTTCGTGCTCGGCGTGCCATCTCATTACCGTTGAAGTCTTGTGGCTCTGATACATCCTTTTCAATCTGTTAGTAACCGATAGATACCACATATGACTATATGGGACTTTCGTTATACGTTTGTCGTCCTTAGGCTTCCAACTTTGTGCACCACAAAAAAGACATTTTTCTTCTTTTTCGTCTTCTTTCAAGAATATCATACAATTGTTAATACAAACATTAATTCTATGATATGGAAGGCCTAAATTGCGCATCAACTTCTCGGTTTCGTAATGTTAACCGGTAGACTTGTTTCCTTCCGATAAATATTTTGTTAGTAATTCGCAAACCGAATCTACTAACTTTTCACTCATATTATACTCAGCCTAATTTTGCATGAATCGAGCAGCTAAGGATAACTGCGAGTGACCTTCACGACAACCACCATATAGTGGATCTTTTGCACCGTCTAACAAGTTGTAAAATTTCTCTGAATGGTTAAATATTGGTTCTTTCATGACATTTTCATTAAAGCCCACGTTTTTCACGGAATGCATCATTAACCATATCCACATATTTATCTTCAAATAAATGGCTCCCACCAATATATGTAGGATCAATGTAACTAGTTCCTAAATTCATATTGATTTCTTCCTCATGCTTATACCAAACAAAATAGTCAGGCATAAAGCTTCTACTATAAAAATGATTCCAAATTCTTTTCCGGGGAGAAACTTCTCGTTTTTGCAAACACTACAAGGGCATAAAAACTTACGCCCGTTATCTTGTGTTAGACGCTGACTATTTGCAAATGTCATAAACTGCTCCACTCCCAATTCTGACCTCTTCTGAAAATTTTTCCATCTCTTCATCGATTCACGATACATCCACTCCTAAGAGTTATTATAATTATAATTACCTGACATTATACGATCATATAACTATATCATCGAGTTTGAGATATCAATTTATTTATTAAGAACCGTTTTATGTTTTTCTTTGTAGAATGAAGAGAAGAAGTGGTCGAGTTTTCATTATATAGACAGTTTATACCAACTACATAGCGATTAATATTACGTAGTCGCATAAAACAGGTACACCTACCAAAAAACGTGTTTGTTGCACCTAAATGATACGACTGTTTTTCCGATAATTTAACGACCCGCCGGAATAGTTGCTATGTAGCCGTTACATACACGACTACATAACGACTCACCGAAACAGTCGCATATTAGCAATTAATTATCGACTATTTTCCAACACTGTTTTTTCCTACAGAGATTAGTCATAAATTAGTCGTTATTTCACGACTAATATACCGATTACAATTTGTAGTCGTAAAATAACGACTGATATAAGACTCAGCCGCTGTAGTCGTTGTACAATCGTGTATTTGTAGCTAACTAGTCACAACCTTAAGCGACTACGCTTTTAGTCGCTGCTTGTAGTCATCAAATCTTTGTTTTCTTGTAGTGAATTTAAGTTGTTAGATGTTTCATAACTTCATGAAACTTGTACAAAGATCATTGAGACACTTATAAGCACTCATATTGCATGAAACTTTGTTTAGAGTCCTAGAATATGCGTTGTTCGATGTTTCATAAGTTCGAGAAGCTTGTAAAAAGATCATTGAGACACTTATAAGCTTACATGTTGCATGAAACTTCTTTTAGGTACCTTGAATATGCGTTGTTAGAAGTTTTATAAGTTTGTGAAACTTGTACAAAGATCATTGAGACACTTATAAGCACTCATGTTGCATGAAACTTGGTTTAGAATCCTCGAATATGCGTTTTTTAGGTTTTTTTATAAATTCGTGAAACTTATACAAAGATCATTGAGGCACTTATAAGAACTCATGTTGCATGAAACTTGGTTTAGAGTCCTATTGTATGCGTTTGTAGAAGTTTCGTAAGATCGTGAAACTTTTACGAAGATTATGGAGGCATTTATAAGCACTCATGTTGACTAAAAATTGGTTTAGAGTCTTAGAAATTGCGTTGTTAAATGTTTCTTAAGTTCGTGAAATTTTACAAAGATAATTGAGGCACTTATAAGAAGTCATGTTGCATGAAACTTTATTTAGAGTCCTAGAAAAACGTTGATAGATGCTTAGTAAGTTCAAGAAACTTGTACAAAGATTTTTTAGGCACTTATAAGCACTCATGTTGCATGAAACTTAGTTTAGAATCCTAGAATATGCGTTGATTGATGTTTCATAACTTTGTGAAACTTGTACAAAGAACATTGATGCACTTATAAACACTGATTTTGAATGATACTTGGTTTAGATTCCTAAAATATGTGTTGTGAAATGTTTCACAAGTTCGTGAAACTTGTACAAAGATCATTGATGTTATAAGCACTTATGTTGCATTAAACTTGGTTTAGAGTTATAGAATATCCATTGTTAGAAGTTTTATAAGTTCGTGAAATTTGTATAAAGATCAATCATGCACTTATAAGCACTAATGTTAACTGAAACTTAGTTTAGAGTCCTAGAATATGCGTTGTTAGATGTTTCGGAAGTTCGTGAAACTTGTACAAAGATCATTCATGCACTGATAAGCAGCAATATTGACTGAAACTTGGTTCCGAGTCCTTTAAAATGCATTGTTAGAGATTTCGTAACTTCGTGAAACTTTTACAAAGATTATTGAGGCACTTATAAGCACTCATGTTGCATGAAACTTGGTTTAGACTCCTAGAAACACGTTGTTAGATGTTTCATAAGTTCGTGAATCTTGTACAAAGAAAATTGAGGCACTTATAAGCACTCATGTTGCATGAAACCTAGTTTAGATTCCTAGAATATGGGTTTTAATATGTGTTTTAAGTTCGTAAAACTTATAAAAAAGATCATTGAGGTAGTTACAAGAACTTATGTTGCATGATACTTGGTTTAGAGTCCTAGAATATGCGTTGTTAGATGTTTCATAAGTTCGTGAAACTTGTACAACGATCATTAATGCAGTTATAAGCAGTCATGTTCTATGACTAGGTTTAGATAACTAGAAACACGTTGATATATGCTTAGTAAGTTTAAGAAACTTGTAGAAAGATCACTAAGGAACTTATAAGCACATCATGATGCATGAAATTTGGTTTAGAATCCTAGAATTGCGTTGATTGTTGTTTCATAAGTTCGTGAAACTTGTACAAAGATCATTGAGACACTTATAAGCACTCATGTTGAATAAAACTTGTTTTAGAGTCCTAGAATATTCGTTTTCAAATTTTTCCTAAGTTTGTGAAACTAGTTCAAAGATCATTGAGTTGCTTATAAGCACTCATGATGCCTGAAACTTGGTTAAGATTCCAAGAATATGCGTTGTTAGATGTTTCGTAATTTCGTGAAACTTGTAAAAAGATCATTGAGGAACTTATAAGCACTCATGTTGCATGAAACTTGGTTTAAAGTCCTAGAATATGCGTTGTTAGATGTGTCATAAGTTCGTGAAACTTTTACAATGATAATTGAGGCATTTATAAGCACCCATGTTGCATGAAACTTGGTTAAGAGTCCTTGAAACACATTGTTAGATGCTTCGTAAGTTAGAACAACTTGTACAAAGATCATTGACGCACTTATGAGAATTCATGTGCATTAAAATTTGGTTTAGAATCCTAGAATATGTGTTGTTTTATGTTTCATAAGTTCGTTAAACTTTTACAAAGATCATTCATGCACTTATAAGCATTCATGTCGACTGAAGCTTGGTTTAGTGTCCTAGAATATGCTTTGTTAGATGTTTCGTAAATTCAATAAACTTGTAGAAAGATCATTGAGGCACTTATAAGCACTCATGTTGCATGAAACTTGGTTTAGAGTCCTAGAAACACGATTTTAGATGTTTCGTAAGTTCCTGAAAATTTTACAAAGATCATTGAGGCACTTATAATCACTCACGTTGAAGGAAACTTTTTATAGAGTCCTAGAATATGCATTGCTAGAAGTTTCATAACATCGTGACACTTGTACAAGCACCCATGTTGCATGAAACTTGGTTTAAAGTCATAGAATATGCGTTGATAGAAGTTTCATAAGTTATTGAATATTGTAGAAAGATCATTCAAGCACTTAAAAGCACTCATATGGCATGAGGCTTGGTTTAGAATCCTATAATATGCATTGTTAGATGTTTCATAAGTTCGTGAAACTTGTACAAAGATCATTGGGGCACTTATAAGCACTCACGTTGCATGAAACTTGGTTTAGAATCCTAGAATATGCATTGTTAGGTTTTTCATAGGTTCGTGAAACTTTTACAAAGATCCATGAGGCACTTATAAGCACTCATGTGGCATAAAACTTGGTTTAGAGTCATAAAATATGTGTTGTTAAAAGTTTCATAATTTAGTGAAACTTGTATAAAGATCATTGAGGCACTTATAAGCCCTCATGTTGCATAAAACTAGGTTTAGGGTCCTAGCATATGCGTTTTCACCTGTTTCCTAAGTTCGTGAAACTTGGACAAAGACCATTGAGGCACTTATAAGCACTTACGTTGCCTGAAAATTGGTTTATAGTCATAGAATATGTGTTGTTAGATATTTCGTAAGTTCGTGAAAGTTGTACAAAGATCTTCCAGGCACTTACAAGCACTCATGTTGCATGAAACTTTGTTTAGAGTCCTTAAATATGTGTTATTTGATGTTTCCTAAGTTCTTGAGACTTGTACAAAGATCATTGAGGCACTTAAAAGCACTCATGTTGTAGGAAACTTGGTTTAGAATCCTAGAATATGTGTTCCTAGAAGTTTCATAAGTTCGTGAAATTTGTACAAAATTTATTAATGCACTTAAAGGCACTCATATTGCATTAAACTTTGTTTAGAGTCCTAGAATATGCGTTTTTTATGTCGTAAGTTCGTGAAAATTTTACAAAGATCATTGAGGCACTTAAAAGCACTCATATTGTATAAAACTTGGTTTAGAATCCTAGAAACACGTTATTAGATGCTTCGTAAGTTAGAAAAACTTGTACAAAGATCATTGAGGAACTTATTAGCATTCACGTGGATAAAAGCTTGGTTTAGTATCCTAGCATATGCGGTTTTTGATGTTTCATAAGTTTGTTAAACTTTTCCAAAGATCATTCATGCACTTATAAGCACTCATGTTGACTAAAAGTTGGTTTAGAGTCCTAGAATATGCGTTGTTAGATGTTTTATAATTTCGTGTAACTTGTAAAAAGATCGTTGGGGAGCACTCATGTTGCATGAAACTTGGTTTAGAGTCCTAGAATATGCATTGTTAGATGTTTCGTAGGTTCTTAAAACTTTTACAAAGATCATTGAGGCATTTATAAGCAGTCATGTTGCATGAGACTTGGTTTAGAGTCCTAGAAAAACGTTAATAGATGCTTGGTAAGTTCTAGAAACTTATACAAGGATCATTGACGTACTTATAAGCACTCTGGTTGCATGAAACCTTGTTTAGATTCCAAGAATATGTGTTGTTATATGTTTCGTAAGTTCGTGAAAGTTGTACAAAGATTATTGAGGCACTTACAAGCACTCATGTTGCATGAAACTTGGTTTAGATTCCTAGAAACACGTTGTTAGAAGTTTCGTAAGTTCTTGAAACTTGTACAAAGATCATTGAGGCACTTAATAGCACTCATGGTTCATGAAACTTTGTTTAGAGTCTTAGAATAGGGGTTGTTAGATGTTTCATAAGTTTGTGAAACCTGTAAAAAGATCATTGAGACACTTATAAGCACTTATATTGCATGAAACTTTGGTTAGAGACCTAGAATATGCGTTTTTAGAAGTTTCATAAGTTTGTGAAACTTGTACAAAGATTATCAGGGCACTTTTTCATGATTTATCGAGGCACTTATATGCATTGATGTTGCATGAAACTTGGTTTATAGTCCTAGAAACATGTTGTTAGATGTTTTGTAAGTTCATGAACATTGTACAAAGATCATTGAGGCACTTATAAGCACTCAAGTGTCATGAAACTTGGTTTAGAATCCTAGAATATGTGTTGTTAGATATTTCGTAAGTTCGTGAAACTTTTACAAAGATGATTGAAACATTTACAAGCACTCATGTGCATAAAACTTGGTTTAGTGTCCTAGAATATGTGTTGTTAGATGTTTCTTAAGTTCGTGAAACATGTACAAAGATAATTGAGGCACTTATAAGCACTCATGTTGCAAGAAACCTTGTTTAGATTTCTACAATATGTGTTCAAATATGTTTCGTAAGTTCGTAAAACTTGTACAAAGATCATTGAGGCACTTACAAACACTCATGTTGCATGAAACTTGGTTTAGAGTCCTAAAAACACGTTCTTAGATGTTTCATAAGTTTGTAAAAAGATCATTGAAGCATTTGTAAGCACTCATGTTGAATGAAATTTTGTTTAGAGTCCTAGAATATGCGTTGTTAGATCTTTCATAAGTTCGTGAAACTTTTACAAAAATCATTGAGGCACTTATAAACACCAATGTTGCATGAAACATGGTTTAGAGTCCTTCAAACACGTTGAAACTTATACAAAGATTATTTAGGGCCTTATAAGCACTCATGTTGCATGAAACTATGTTTAAAGTCCCATACTATACGTTGTTAGATGTTTCATAAGTTCTCGAAACTTGTACAAAGATCCTTGAGGCACTTATAAGCACTCATTCTGCATAAAACTTGGTTTAGATTCATAGAATATGCGTTATTAGAAGATCATTGAGCCACTTATAAGCACTCATTTTTTATAAAACTTGGTTTAGAGTCCTAGATTATGCGTTGTTAGATGTTTCCTAAGTTTGTGAAACTTGTACAAAGATCATTGAGGAACATATAAGCACTCATGTTGCATGAAACCTTGTTTAGAGTCATAGATTATGTGTTGTTAGATGTTTCGTAAGTACATGAAAGTTGTATAAAATTCTTTCATGCACTTACAAGCACTCATGTTGCATGAAAATTGGTTTAGAGTCCTAATTAAATATGCGTCGTTTGATATTTCCTAAGTTCTTGAAACTTGTACAAAGATCATTGATAGACTTACAAGCACTCATGTTGCATGAAACATGGTTTAGAGTCGTAGAATATGCGTTGTTAAAAGTTTCATAAGTTATTAAAATTCAACAAAGATCATAAAGGCAATTACAAGCACTCATGTTGCATAAAACTTAGTTTAGAGTCCTAGAATATGTGTTGTTAGATATTTTATAAGTTCGTGAAACTTATACAAAGATCATTGAGGCACGTACAACGGTACAAACACTCATGTTGAATGAAACTTGGTCTAGATTCCTTGAATATGAGTTGTGAGAAGACTCAAGAGTTCGTGAAACTTGTACAAAGATCAATTATGCACTCATAAGCACTTAAGTTGCATGAATGTTTATTTAGAGTCATAGTAATACCTTTTTAGTTGTTTCGTAGGTTCGTGAAACTTGTACAAAGACCATTAAGGCACTTGTAAGCACTCATGTTCTATGAAACTTTGTTTAGAATCCTAGAATATACTTTTTAGATGTTTCAGAAATTCGTGAAACTTGTACAACGATCATTAAGGAACTTATAAGTACTCATGTTGCATAAAACTTGGTCAAAAGTCCTAGAATATGCGTTGTTAGATGTTTCTTAAGTTCGTGAAATTTGTAAAAAGATCATTGTGACACTTATAAGCACTCATGTTGCATGAAACTTGGTTTAGAGTCCTAGAATATGCGCTGTTAAATGTTTCATATGTTTGTAAAACTTGTACAAAGATCATTGAGTCACTTATCAGCACTCATGTTGTCTGAAACATGGTTTAGAGTCCTAGAATATGTGTTGTTTGATGTTTTATAAGTTTGTGAAACTTATACAAAGATCATTGAAGAACGTATAAGCACTCATGTTGCATGAAACTTTGTTTAGAATCCTAGAATATGTGATGTTAGATGTTTCATAAGCTCCTGAAACTTGTACAAAGATCATTAAGGAACTTATAATCACTCATGTTACATGAAACTTGGTTTAGAGTCCTAGAAACACAAGTTAAATGTTTCGTAAGTTCGTGAAACTTGGCCAAAGATCATTGAGGAACTTATAAGCACTAATGTTGCATGAAACATGGGTTAGAATCCTAGAATACGCGTTGTTAGAAATTTCATAAGTTCGCGAAACTTGGTTTAGATTCCTAGAATATGCGTTGTTAAATGTTTCATAAGACTGTGAAACTAGTACAAAGATCATTGATGCACTTATAAGAACTCATGTTGCATGAAACTTGGTTTCGAGTACTAGAATATGCGTTGTTAGAAGTTTCATAAGTTCGTGAAACATGTACAAAAATCATTCATGCACTTATAAGCAGTCATGTTGACTGAAACACGTTGTTAGATGTTTCATAAGTTCGTGAAACTTTTATAAAGATCATTGAGGCACTTATAAGCACTAATGTTGCATGAAACTTGGTTTAGAGTACTAGAATATGCGTTGTAAGATGTTTTATAAGTTCGTGAAACTTGTACAAAGATTTTTGAGGATTTTATAAGCACTCATGTTGCATGAAACTTGGTTTGGAGTCCTAGAAACACTTTGTTAGATGTTTCGTAAGTTCGTGAAAGTTTTACAAAGATCATTGAGGATCTTATACGCAATCATGTTGCATTAAACTTGGTTTAGAGTCCATTAAACACGTTGTTAGATGTTTTGTAAGTTCGTGAAACTTGTACAAAGATCATTGAGACACTTATAAACACTCATGTTGCATGAAACTTGGTTTAGAACCCTATAATATGTGTTGTTAGATGTTTCATAATTTCGTAAAACTTGTACAAAAATCAGTCAGGCACTTATAAGCACTAAATTTGAATGAAACTTGGTTTAGAGTCCTAGAATATGCGTTGTTAAGGTCGTGAAACTTGTACAAAGATCATTGAGGCACTTATAAGAACTTATGTAGCTTGAAACTTGGTTTCGAGTTCTAGAATATGCGTTGTTAGATGTTTCATAAGTTCGTAAAATTTATAAAAATATCATTGAGATATTTATAAGAACTCATGTTGCATGAAACTTGGTTAGAGTCTTAGGATATGCGTTGTGTAATGTTAATCTTTCAGTTAATTGATTTTGACTTCACCATAGAATAATTGTTAAATCTTGACTAATTTTGAGATCCATTGGATATTTTTTTTCTTTCAAGTCTTATAAGACATCTATGTGTATTATGGTACATGTACATTGTCTCGTAGTTTTCATTTAGTTTTCTAATGTTTTGCTTAGCTTTTCTTTCGAGCACTCCTTGCAAAATTCGTTCGGACAAAAAAAATGTCAAAAACTTGATACGAGAGAGGTTTTACCCCTAAATATGATTCAACTAATCGTATAATACGTAGGGGATCAAATCCATAGAGACCAATGTTTACACTACTTTCCTTATATTCATATAAATCTAACCGGCACAAGAAAGTTTGTTTGGTATTAGTGACAACGAAATAAGAAAAGCCTAATTAAGCAAACTGTTTAAAGCAATATATTACAAGCGTGAGGCATTAGGATTAATCGCATGTAATAGTTATCACTAAATAGATCTATGATAGGGATAGTAATTAAACACCGTTCTTAAACTCATATCACAAAATATAGATTGGCCCCCTATCGAGTGTATTAATTCCCTATGCTAACATGTATGAAAACTAAACTCTCGTTTGTGTTTAATAAATCTTAGCATGCAGTTCGTCTAAGTCTGATATGTTCACAAAACGCAATAACATCTACTCCGGCGGCTAATGACGTTTTTCTCATCTAGGTTCTATCGGGTTTCTAAACCAACTCTCGTTGCGCCTAAATAACCTAAGATCATGAACTATAATTCATCAATCAAGTTCAAACAATGCGAACAACCTATATGAAGAACCCTAATGTAAATTCTCTATCTATCAATCTAATTTAGCAATTCCTAATTTCCTTTGAAACCACGAAACCTAACAATGAAACTACTCCGACATATTCATATCCAATGAGCAAAGAGATGTAATAGATTTTCATAAAACCAAAAAAATAAAATAAAAGAGGTTCAAAAATGTTCTCCCTAAGGTTATAGATATATCTCCTCGAGAAAGAAAGCAAATTATAAAGTATAATGAAGTGTTGTGAAAGCGTTCCCTAAACAATGACTAAATTTAGGTATAAATAAGGTTTTGAGCGTTTTGGGCCGAATGTGGTGAATTTTGGCCGAAATTGTAACTTGAGAAGTCCAGATTTTTGTCCATAATGTCGATCGATCAATCAAACAACTAATCGGTCGATCGACCTTGCAGTGTGGCTTCAGATATAGACGTACTCCTCTTGCTCGGCAGATTGACCTGTTTTCACTAAAATTGGAATAACATTTGATCTAATCGTTGGAATCCTTCCAAAACCACCTCCAAATCAAATCTTACATCCGCGGCCTTATTGTAGGAAAATATCATAAAGATCATCTGTTGAAACTCCTTGGGTGGATGTTAAACATTTGCGCATCTAAATGGTTTCGATCTTCATATATTCATATATGCTCCATTATTCTCAAAATCAACATTTAACCTGTAAAAGCTATAAAAGGATAAAAGGACTCTAAAATCATATTTTGACTCGAGAAAAGACTTAATTGTGTCGCGAAACACTAAGGTTAAAACACTAAAATTGCCTCACATCAGAGTTCCAGAATATGCGTTGTTAAATATTTCATAAGTTTGAGAAACTTGTACAAAGATCATAGAGACTCTTATCAACACTCATGTTTCCTGAAACTTGGTTTACAGCCTTAGAATACGCGTTGTTAGATGTTTCCTAAGTTTGTAAAAGTTGGACAAAGATCTTTGAGGCACTTACAAGCACTCATGTTGCATTAAACTTGGTTTAGAGTTCTAGAATATGCGTTGTTAGAAGTTTCATAAAATTTAGAACCCTACAAAGATCATTGAGGTACTAACAAGCACTCATGTTGCATGAAACTTTGTTTAGATGTTTCATAAGTTCGTGAAACTTGTACAAAGATCATTGAGACGCTTATAAGCACTCATGTTGCATGAAACTTGGTTTAAAATCCTAGAATATTCGTTGGTAGATGTTTCGTAAGTTCTTAAATCTTTTATAAAGATCATTGAGGCCTTTATAAGCAGTCATGTTACATGAAACTTTGTTTGGAGTCCTAGAAACACGTTGATAGATGCATTGAAGTTCTAAAAACTTGTACAAAGATCATTCAGGCACTTATAAGCACTCATGTTGCATGAAACATTGTTTAGAATCCTAGAATATGCGTTGGTAGATGCTTCGTAAGTTTTTGAAACTTTTAAAAAGATTATTGAGACACTTATAAGCACCCATGTTGTATGAAACTTGGTATAGAGTCCTAGAAACATATTGTTAGATGTTTCATAAATTCGTGAAACTTGTACAAAGATCATTAAGGCCCTTCTAAGCACTCATGTTGCATGAAACTATGTTTAGAGTCTCGAATATGTATTTTTTAGATGTTTAATAAGTTCGAGAAACTTGTACAAAGATCCATGAGGCACTTATAAGCACTCATGTTGCATAAAACTTTGTTTAAAGCCATAGAATATGCGTTGTTAGATGTTTCGTAAGTTTTTGAAATTTGTAAAGAGAATATTGAGGCACTTATAAGCACTCATGTTGCATAAAACTTGGTTTAGAGTTATAGAATATGTGTTGTTAGATTTTTCGTAAGTTCGTGAAAAATGTACAAATATCTTTGAGGGCTTTACAAGCACACATGTTTGATGAAACTTGGTTTAGAGTCCTAAAATAGGCGTAGTTTGACGTTTCCTAAGTTCTTGAAACTTGTACAAAGATAATTGAGAGACTTACAAGCACTCATTTTGCATGAAACATGGTTTAGAGTCCTAAAATATGCGTTATTAAAAGTTTTATAAGTTATTAAAATTCAACAAAGATCATTGAGGAACTTACAAGCACTCATGTTGCATGAAACTTACTTTAGAGTCCTTGAATATGCGTTGTTAGATGTTTCTTAAGTTCTTAAAACTTTTACAAAGATCATTGAGGCATTTATAAGCAGTCATGTTGCATGACACTTTGTTTAGAGTCCTAGAAACACGTTGATAGATGTTTCGTAAGTTTGAGAAACTTGTACAAAGATCGTTGAGGCACTTATAAGCACTCATGTTGCATGAAACTTGTTTTAGAGTCCTATAATATGTATTGTTAGATGTTTCCCAACTTCATGAAACTTGTAAAAAGATGCGTGAGATACTTATAACCACTCATGTTGCCTGAAACTTGGTTTAGAGTCCTAGAAAATGCGTTGTTAGATGTTTCGTAAGTTCTTGAAAGTTGTACAAAGATCTTTGAGGCACTTACAAGCACTCATATTACATGAAACTTGGTTTTGAGTCACAACATATGCGTTGTTTCATGTTTCCTAAGTTCCTAAAACTTGTACAAAGATCATTGAGACACTTACAAGCATTCATGTTATATGAAACATGGTTTAGAGTCCTTGAATATGCGTTGTTAAAATTTTCATAAGATCTTAAAATTCTACAAAGATCATTGAGGCACTTACAAGCACTCATGTTGCATGAAAATTAGTATAGAGTCCTAGAATATTCGTTGTTAGCTGTTTCATAAGTTCGCCAAACTTGTACAAAGATAATTGAGGCACTTATAAGCATTCATGTTGCATGAAACTTGGTTTAGAGTCCTAGATCGAATATGGGTTGTTAGATGTTTCGTAAGTTCGTAAAACGTTTACAATGATCATTGAGACCTTTATAAGAACTCATGCTGCATAAAACTAGGATTACAGTCGTAGAACCACGTTGATGGATGCTTCGTAAATTCAAGAAACGTGTAAAAAGATCATTGAGGTACTTATAAGCACTCATGTTACAAGAAACTTGGTTTAAAATAATAGAATATGAGTTGTTACGTGTTTAATAAGTTTTTGAAACTTGTACAAAGATCATTGAGGCACTTATAAGCACTCATGTTGCATGAAACCTGGTTTAGATTCCTAGAATATGCGTTGTTATATGTTTCGTAGGTTCGTAAAACTTGTACAAAGATCATTTAGGAACTTACAAGCAATAACGTTGACTGAAACTTCGTTTAGAGTTCTAGAATATGCGTTGTTAGATGTATCGTAAGTTTGTGAAACTTTTACAAAGATTATAGAGGCAATTATAAGCACTAATATTGACTGAAACTTGGTTTAGATTTCTAGAATATGTGTTGTTATTTGTTTCGTAAGTTCATGAAAGTTTTACAAAGATTATTAAGCCACTTGCAAGCACTCATATTGCATGTAACTTGTTTTAGAGTCCTAGAATATGCGTTGTTAGAAGTTTCATAAGCTCATGAAACTTGTACAGATATCATTCATGCACTTATAAGTAGTCATGTTGACTGCAACTTGTCTCAATGAGCTTTGTACAAGTTTGACGAACTTATGATACATCTAACAACATGGTTTCTAGGACTCTAAACCTAGTTTCATGCAACATGAGTGCTTATAAGTGTCTCAATGAGCTTTCTACAAGTTTGACGAACTTATGAAACATTTAACAACGCGTTTCTAGGACTCTAAACCAAGTTTTATACAACATGAGTGCTTATAAGTGTCTCAATGAACTTTGTACAAGTTTGACGAACTTATGAAACATCTAACAATGCGTTTCTAGGACTCTAAACCAAGTTTCATGCAACATGAGTGCGTATAAGTGTCTCAATGAGCTTTCTACATGTTTGACGAACTTATGAAACATTTAACAACGCGTTTATATGACTCTAAACCAAGTTTCATGCAACATCAGTGCTTATAAGTGTTTCAATGAGCTTTGTACAAGTTTCACGAAATTATGAAACATCTAACAACACATTTCTAGGACTCTAAACCAAGTTTCATGCAACATGAGTGCTTATAAGTGTCTCAATGAGCTTTGTA
The DNA here is from genome assembly GCA_963556525.1 of Cochlearia excelsa. Classification (NCBI taxonomy): domain Eukaryota; kingdom Viridiplantae; phylum Streptophyta; class Magnoliopsida; order Brassicales; family Brassicaceae; genus Cochlearia; species Cochlearia excelsa. The sequence goes on from CAUVZT010000071.1 coordinate 70,418, forward strand.
CAAGTTTGAGAAACATATGAAACATCTAACAACGTGGTTTCTAGGACTCTAAACCAAGTTTCATTAAACATGAGTGCTTTTAAGTGTCTTAATAAGCTTTGTACAAATTTGAGGAACTTATGAAACATCTATAAATGCGTTTCGACGACTCTAAACCAAGTTCCATGCACCTTGAGTGCTTATAATTGTCTCAATGAGATTTCTACAAGTTTTACGAACTTATGAAACATCTAACAACGTGGTTTCTAGGATTCTAAACCAAGTTTCATGCAACCTGAGTGCTTATAAGTGTCTCAAGGAGCTTTGTACAAGTTTGACGAACATATGAAACATCTAACAACCCGTTTCTACGACTCTAAACCAAGTTTCATGCACCATTAGTGCTTATAATTGTCTCAATGAGCTTTGTACAAGTTTGACAAACTTATGAAACATCTAACAACCTGGTTTCTAGGATTGTAAACCGAATTTCATGCAACATGAGTGCTTATAAGTGTCTCAATGAAATTTGTATAAAATTTGACGAAGTTGTGAAACATCTAACAACGCGTTTCTAGGACTCTAAACCAAGTTTCATGCAACATGAGTGCGTATAAGTGTCTCGATGAGCTTTCTACAAGTTTGACGAACTTATGAAACATCTAACAACGCGTTTCTAGGATTGTAAACCAAGTTTTATGCAACATGAGTGCTTATAAGTGTTTCAATGAGCTTTGTACAAGTTTCACGAACTTAGGAAACATCTAACAACACATTTCTAGGCCTCTAAACCAAGTTTTGTGCAACATGAGTGCTTATAAGTGTCTCAATGAGCTTTGTACAAGTTTGAAGAACTTATGAAACATCTAATAACGCGTTTCTAGGACTATAAAACAAGTTTCATGAAACATGACTGCTTATAAGTGTCTCAATGAGCTTTGTCCAAGTTTGACGAACATATGAAACATCTAACAACGTGGTTTCTAGGACTCTAAACCAAGTTTTATGCAACATGAGTGCTTTTAAGTGTCTTAATAAGCTTTGTACAAGTTTGAGGAACTTATGAAACATCTACCAACACGTTTCTACGACTCTAAACCAAGTTTCATGCACCTTGAGTGCTTATAATTGTCTAAATGAGATTTCTACAAGTTTTACGAACTTATGAAACATCTAACAACGTGGTTTCTAGGACTCTAAACCAAGTTTCATGCAACCTGAGTTCTTACAAGTGTCTCAATTAGCTTTGTACAAGTTTGAAGAACTTATGAAACATCTAACAACGCGTTTCTAGGACTCTAAACCAAGTTTCATGCAACATAAGTGCTTATAAGTGTCTCAAGGAGCTTTGTACAAGTTTTACGAACATATGAAACATCTAACAACTCGTTTCTACGACTCTAAACCAAGTTTCATGCACCATTAGTGCTTGTAATTGTCTCAATGAGCTTTGTACAAGTTTGGCAAAGTTATGAAACATCTAACAACGTGGTTTATAGGACTGTAAACCAAGTTTCATGCAACATGAGTGCTTATAAGTGTCTCAATGAAATTTGTACAAGTTTGACGAACTTATGAAACATCTAACAACGCGTTTCTAGGACTCTAAACCAAGTTTCATGCAACATGAGTGCGTATAAGTGTCTCAATGAGCTTTCTACAAGTTTGACGAACTTACGAAACATCTAACAACGCGTTTCTAGGACTGTAAACCAAGTTTCTTGCAACATGAGTGCTTATAAGTGTTTCAATGAGCTTTGTACAAGTTTCACGAACTTATGAAACATCTAACAACACATTTCTAGGACTCTAAACCAAGTTTCGTGCAACATGAGTGCTTATAAGTGTCTCAATGAGCTTTGTACAAGTTTGATGAACTTATGAAACATCTAATAACGCTTTTCTAGGACTATAAAACAAGTTTCATGAAACATGAGTGCTTATAAGTGTTTCAATGAGCTTTCTACAAGTTTGACGAACATACGAAACATCTAACTACGCGTTTCTAGGACTCTAAACCAAGTTTCATGCAACAAGAGTATTTATATGTGTCTCAATGAGCTTTTTACATGTTTCCCGAACTTATGAAACATCTAACAACGCGTTTCTACGACTCTAAACCAAGTTTCATGCACTTTGAGTGCTTATAATTGTCTCAATGAGCTTTTTACAAGTTTGACGAACTTATGAAACATCTATCAACGTGGTTTCTAGGACTTTAAACCAAGTTTCATGCAACATGAGTACTTATAGGTGTCTCAATGAAATTTGTACAAGTTTGACGAACTTATGAAACATCTAACAACGCGTTTCTAGGACTCTAAACCAAGTTTCATGCAACATGAGTGCATATAAGTGTATCAATGAGCTTTCTACAAGTTTGACGAACTTATGAAACATCTAACAACGCGTTTCTATGACTGTAAACCAAGTTTTATGCAACATGAGTGCTTATAAGTGTTTCAATGAGCTTTGTACAAGTTTCACGAACTTATGAAACATCTAACAACACATTTCTAGGACTCTAAACCAAGTTTCGTGCAACATGAGTGCTTATAAGTGTCTTAATGAGCTTTGTACAAGTTTGACGAACTTATGAAACATCTAATAATGCGTTTCTAGGACTATAAAACAAGTTTCATGAAACATGAGTGCTTATAAGTGTCTTAATGAGCTTTGTATAAGTTTCACGAAATAATGAAACATCTAACAACACATTTCTAGGACTCTAAACAAAGTTTCATGCAACATGAGTGCTTATAAATGTCTCAATAAGCTTTGTACAAGTTTGACGGACATATGAAACATCTAACAACGTGGTTTCTAGGACTCTAAACCAAGTTTTATGCAACATGAATGCTTTTAAGTGTCTTAATAATCTTTGTACAAGTTTGAGGAACTTATGTAACATCTACCAACGCGTTTCTACGACTCTAAACCAAGTTTCATGCACCTTGAGTGCTTATAATTGTCTAAATGAGATTTCTACAAGTTTTACGAACTTATGAAACATCTAACAACGTGGTTTCTAGGACTCTACACCAAGTTTCATGCAACCTGAGTGCTTACAAGTGTCTCAATTAGCTTTGTACAAGTTTGACGAACTTATGAAACATCTAACAACGCGTTTCTAGGACTCTAAACCAAGTTTCATGCAACATAAGTGCCTATAAGTGTCTCAAGGAGCTTTGTACAAGTTTTACGAACATATGAAACATCTAACAACGCGTTTCTACGACTCTAAATCAAGTTTCATGCACCATTAGTGCTTGTAATTGTCTCAATGAGCTTTGTACAAGTTTGGCAAAGTTATGAAACATCTAACAACGTGGTTTCTAGGACTGTAAACCAAGTTTCATGCAACATGAGTGCTTATAAGTGTCTCAATGAAATTTTTACAAGTTTGACGAACTTATGAAACATCTAACAACGCGTTTCTAGGACTCTAAACCAAGTTTCATGCAACATGAGTGCGTATAAGTGTCTCAATGAGCTTTCTACAAGTTTGACGAACTTATGAAACATCTAACAACGCATTTCTAGGACTGTAAACCAAGTTTCATGCAACATGAGTGCTTATAAGTGTTTCAATGAGCTTTATACAAGTTTCACGAACTTATGAAACATCTAACAACACATTTCTAGGACTCTAAACCAAGTTTCGTGCAACATGAGTGCTTATAAGTGTCTCAATGAGCTTTGTACAAGTTTGACGAACATATGAAACATCTAATAACGCTTTTCTAGGACTATAAAACAAGTTTCATGAAACATGAGTGCTTATAAGTGTCTCAATGAGCTTTCTACAAGTTTGAAGAACTTACGAAACATCTAACTACGCGTTTCTAGGACTCTAAACCAAGTTTCATGCAACAAGATTATTTATAAGTGTCTCAATGAGCTCTTTACACGTTTCCCGAACTTATGAAACATCTAACAACACGTTTCTAGGACTCTAAACCAAGTTTCATGCACCTTGAGTGCTTATAATTGTGTCAATGAGTTTTTTACATGTTTGACGAACTTATGAAACATCTATCAACGTGGTTTCTAGGACTTTAAACCAAGTTTCATGCAACATGAGTACTTATAAATGTCTCAATGAGCTTGTATAAGTTTGACGAACTTATGAAACATCTAACTACGCGTTTCTAGGACTCTAAGCCAAGTTTCATGCAATATGAGTGCTTATAAGTGTCTTAATGAGCTTTGTACAAGTTTGGGGAACTTATGAAACATCTAACAATGCGTTTCTAGGACTCTAAACCAAGTTTCTGCAACATGAGTGCTTATAGGTTCCTCAAGGAGCTTTGTACAAGTTTCACGAACTTATGAAACATCTAACAACGCATTTCTTGGACTCTAAACCAAATTTCATGCAACATGAGTGCTTATAAGTGTTTGAATGAGCTTTGTACAAGTTTCACGAACTTATGAAACATTTAACAACACATTTCTAGGACTCTAAACCAAGTTTCATGGAACATGAGTGCTTATAAATGTCTCAATGAGCTTAGTAGATATTTGACGAACTTATGAAACATCTAACAACGTGGTTTCTAGGACTCTAAACTAAGTTTCATGCAACATGAGTGCTTATAAGTGTCTCAATGAGCTTAGTACAAGTTTGACGAACTTATGAAACATCTAATAACACGTTTCTAGGACTATAAAGCAAGTTTCATGCAATATGAGTGCTTTTAAGTGTCTTAATGAGCTTTGTACAAGTTTGGGGAACTTATGAAACATCTAACAACACATTTCTAGGACTCTAAACCAAGTTTCATGCAACATGAGTGCTTATAGGTTCCTCAATGAGCTTTTTACAAGTTTTACGAACTTATGAAACATCTAACAACGCATTTCTAGGATTCAAAACCAAGTTTCATGCAACATGAGTGCTTATAAGTGTTTCAATGAGCTTTGTACAAGTTTCACGAACTTATGAAACATCTAACAACACATTTCTAGGACTCTAAACCAAGTTTCATGCTACATGAGTGCTTATAAGTGTCTCAATGAGCTTAGTACAAGTTTCACGAACTTATGAAATATCTAATAACGCGTTTCTAGGACTATAAACCAAGTTTCATGCAACATGAGTGCTTATAAGTGTCTCAATGAGCTTTCTACAAGTTTGACTAACTTACGAAACATCTAACTATGCGTTTCTAGGACTCTCAACCAAGTTTATATGCAACAAGAGTGTTTTTAAGTATCTCAATGAGCTTTGTACAAGTTTCCTAAACTTATGAAACATCTAACAACGCGTTTCTACGACTCTAAACCAAGTTTCATGCACCTTTAGTGCTTATAATTGTGTCAATGAGTTTTTTACAAGTTTGACGAACTTATGAAACATCTAACAACGTGGTTTCTAGGACTCCAAACCAAGTTTCATGCAACATGAGTGCTTATAAGTGTCTCAACAGACCCGTGCCACCAAAATTTTCTTTCATAAGCGATTAAAAAAATTATGCCCAATTAATTAAAGTATCTTGAAGATTGTTGAAAGATAATCGGAATTTTTTTTTTTGTTAAATAGAATCTTAGAAAGACATCGGGCTTGATTGGTTAGGTTGTAACTTTGATTTTTTTTGTAGGATTTAGGTTGTAGATTTTTTGGTCTTAGATTTTTTTGCGCTGACTTTTAGAAATACGAAAGCTTTTTTTTGCTTTAGAAAAACTGGCTATGCAAAGCTAAAATAAATTAAAAATAAAATAAAATATCTCTAAAAATTATTTTCAAGACAAATCATTATTAGTTTCTTTATGTGGTTGTAGAAAAATTAATGACTTTACAAAATTTCTAAAGTCTCTACCACGAAGTAGACAACAAACAATTCCCTTTATATTTTACCCTAATTTTTTCAATTTTCAATTTTATGATTCTTTGTTGATTAATTTTTTAAGTAATAAATTATGCCATATGGTATATATTTTAGCCCATTACTCATATTTAGACTTCCAACATATATATATACTTAGATTCTTAGAGTAATATTTACAAAATATTAATTTGATATTATTTTTAAATTACTTTTTTTGTTGGTGCATGTTAAATAAATTTATTTTAATCATATATATATGTTCTAATATTATAAATATTTTTTATAAATCATAAATTATGTATGATATATTTTGACCCGTCGCAAATTTGCGCATGACGTCACGCAAAAGTATCTAAAAGTATTAAAAATTTAAATTTTTTAAATATTTTCGGATGCTAAAAATATAAATTATTTACATTATCGATTTGAATACCCTTTTTTATTTAAAATATGAAAATATACTATTAATATTGTACGATGGATTATCATGAAATTGAAATATTTATAATATTTTATTTTTTTCATTATGTTACCTATTTATTTTTATTTTTTGTTTTCTTAATTTTAACCCAATTAGTTAGGAATAATTTTTTATATTTATATTTTTTAATTTCGTTTTTCTTTTAATCCTATTAAATAGGAATGTTTTCTTTTATTTTTTAATCAAAAATTACCTTATATTAAAATTTATACAATGACATTTACATATATTATAGATATCATATATTATTACTAATATTAATAATAGAAATATAGACTATTAATTATTTTTAGAAATTGGATGCCATAGGCGAAGGTTTCTTTTACATAAACTGAAGCACGGCTCTGTGTCTCAATGAGCTTTGTATAAGTTTGACGAACTTATGAAACATCTAACAACGCGTTTCTAGGACTCTAAACCAAGTTTCATGCAATATGAGTGCTTTTAAGTGTCTGAATGAGCTTTGTACAAGTTTGGGAAACTTATGAAACACCTAACAACGCGTTTCTAGGACTTTAAACCAAGTTTCATGCAACATTAGTGCTTATAGGTTCCTCAATGAGCTTTGTACAAGTTTCACGAACTTATGAAACATCTAACAACGCGTTTCTACGACTCTAAACCATGTTCCATGCACCATGAGAGCTTATAATTGTCTCAATTAGCTTTGTACAAGTTTGACGAACTTATGAAACATCTAACAACGTGGTTTCTAGGACTCTAAACCAAGTTTCATGCAACATGAGTGCTTTTAAGTGTCTTAATAAGCTTTGTACAAGTTTGAGGAACTTATGAAACATCTACCAACGCGTTTCTACGACTCTAAACCAAGTTACATGCACCTTGAGTGCTTATAATTGTCTAAATGAGATTTCTACAAGTTTTACGAACTTATGAAACATCTAACAACGTGGTTTCTAGGACTCTGAACCAAGTTTCATGCAACATGAGTGCTTATAAGTGTCTAAATGAGCTTTCTACAAGTTTGACGAACTTATATATGAAACATTTAACAACGCGTTTCTAGGACTCTAAACCAAGTTTTATACAACATGAATGCGTATAAGTGTCTTAATGAACTTGTGAAACATCTAACAACGCGTTTCTATGACTCTAAACAAAGTTTCATGCAACATGAGTGCTTATAAGTGTTTCAATGAGCTTTGTACAAGTTTCACGAAATTATGAAACATCTAACAACACATTTCTAGGACTCTAAACCAAGTTTCATGCAACAAGAGTGCTTATAAGTGTCTCCATGAGCTTTGTACAAGTTTGACGAACATATGAAACATCTAACAACGTGGTTTCTAGGACTCTAAACCAAGTTTCATGCAACATGAATGCTTTTAAGTGTCTTAATAAGCTTTGTACAAGTTTGAGGAACTTATGAAACATCTAACAACGCGTTTCTACGAGTCTAAACCAAGTTTCATGCACCTTGAGTGCTTATAATTGTCTCAATGAGATTTCTACAAGTTTGACGAACTTAGGAAACCTCTAACAACGTGGTTTCTAGGACTCTAAACCAAGTTTCATGCAACATGAGTGCTTATGAGTGTCTCAATTAGCTTTGTACAAATTTGACAAACTTATGAAACATCTAACAGCGCGTTTCTAGGACTATAAACCATGTTTCATGCAACATGAGTGCTTATAGGTGTCTCAAGGAGCTTTGTACAAGTTTGACGAACATATGAAACATCTAACAACGCGTTTCTACGACTCTAAACCAAGTTTCATGCACCATTAGTGATTTTAAGTGTTTCTATGAGCTTTTTACAAGTTTGACGAACTTATGAAACATCTAACAACGCGTTTCTAGGACTCTAAACCAAGTTTCATGCAATATGGGTGCTTTTAAGTGTCTGAATGAGATTTGTACAAGTTTGGGAAACGTATGAAACATCTAACAACGTGTTTCTAGGACTCTAAACCAAGTTTCATGCAACATTAGTGCTTATAGGTTCCTCAATTAGCTTTGTACAAGTTTCACGAACTTATGAAACATCTAACAACGCGTTTCTACGACTCTAAACCATGTTCCATGCACCATAAGAGCTTATAATTGTCTCAATGAGATTTGTACAAGTTTGACGAACTTATGAAACATCTAACAACGTGGTTTCTAGGACTCTAAACCAAGTTTCATGCAACATGAGTGCTTTTAAGTGTCTTAATAAGCTTTGTACAAGTTTGAGGAACTTATGAAACATCTACCAACGCGTTTCTACGACTCTAAACCAAGTTAATTTCATGCACCTTGAGTGCTTATAATTGTCTAAATGAGATTTCCACAAGTTTTACGAACTTATGAAACATCTAACAACGTGGTTTCTAGGACTCTAAACCAAGTTTCATGCAACATGAGTGCTTATAAGTGTCACAATGAGCTTTCTACAAGTTTGATGAACTTATGAAACATTTAACAACGCGTTTCTAAGACTCTAAACCAAGTTTTATACAACATGAGTGCGTATAAGTGTCTCAATGAACTTGTGAAACATCTAACAACGCGTTTCTATGGCTCTAAACCAAGTTTCATGCAACATGAGTGCTTATAAGTGTTTCAATGAGTTTTGTACAAGTTTCACGAATTTATGAAACATCTAAAAACACATTTCTAGGACTCTAAACCAAGTTTCATGCAACATGAGTGCTTATAAGTGTCTCCAATAGCTTTGTAAAAGTTTGACGAACATATGATACATCTAACAACGTGGTTTCTAGGACTCTAAACCAAGTTTCATGCTACATGAGTGCTTTTAAGTGTCTTAATAAGTTTTGTACAAGTTTGAGGAACTTATGAAACATCTACCAACGCGTTTCTACGAGTCTAAACCAAGTTTCATGCACCTTGAGTGCTTATAATTGTCTCAATGAGATTTCTACAAGTTTGACGAACTTAGGAAACCTCTAACAACGTAGTTTCTAGGACTCTAAACCAAGTTTCATGCAACCTGAGTGCTTATGAGTGTCTCAATTAGCTTTGTACAAGTTTGACAAACTTATGAAACATCTAACAACGCATTTCTAGGACTCTAAACCAAGTTTCATGCAACATGAGTGCTTATAAGTGTCTCAAGGACCTTTGTTCAAGTTTGACGAACATATGAAACATCTAACAACGCGTTTCTACGACTCTAAACCAAGTTTCATGCACCATTAGTGCTTATAAGTGTCTCAATGAGCTTTTTACAAGTTTCACGAACTTATGAAACATCTAATAACGCGTTTCTAGGACTATAAACCAAGTTTCATGAAACATTAGTGCTTATAAGTGTCTCAATGAGCTTTCTACAAGTTTGACGAACTTACGAAACATCTAACTACGCGTTTCTAGGACTCAAAACCAAGTTTCATGCAACAAGAGTGTTTATAAGTGTCTCAATGAGCTTTGTACAAGCTTCCCGAACTTATGAAACATCTAACAACGCGTTTCTACGACTCTAAACCAAGTTTCATGCACCTTGAGTGCTTATAATTGTGTCAATGAGTTTTTTACATGTTTGACGAACTTATGAAACATCTAATAACGCGTTTCTAGGACTCTAAACCAAGTTTTATACAACATGAGTGCTTATAATTGCCTCAATGAACTTTGTACAAGTTTGGCGAACTTATGAAACATCTAACAACGCGTTTCTAGGACTCTAAACCAAGTTTCATGCACCATTAGTGCTTATAAGTGTCTCAATGAGCTTTTTACAAGTTTGACGAACTTATAAAACATCTAATAACGTGTTTCTAGGACTCTAAACCAAGGTTCATGCAACATGAGTGCTTATAAGTGTCTCAATGAGCTTTTTACAAGTTTGACGAACTTGTGAAATATCTAACAACGCGTTTCTAGGACTCTAAACCAAGTTTTATACAACATGAGTGCTTATAATTGTCTCAATGAACTTTGTACAAGTTTGGCGAACTTATGAAACATCTAACAACGCGTTTCTAGGACTCTAAACCAAGTTTCATGCAGCATGAGTGCTTATAAGTATCTCAATGAGCTTTGTACAGGTTTGGCGAACTGATGAAACATCTAACAACGCGTTTCTAGGACTCTAAACCAAGTTTCATGCAAGATGAGTGCTTATAAGTGTCTCAATGAGCTTTGTACAAGTTTGACGAACTTATGAAACATCTAACAACGCGTTTCTAGGACTCTAAACCAAGTTTCATGCAACATGAGTGCTTATAAGTGTCTCAATGAGCTTTGTACTAGTTTGAGGAACTTATGAAACATCTAACAACGCGGTTTCTAGGACTCTAAACCAAGTTTCATGCAACATGAGTGCTTATAAGTTCCTCAACGAACTTTATTAAAGTTTAACGAACTTATGAAATACCTAACAACGCGGTTTCTAGGAATCTAAACCAAGTTTCATGCAACATGAGTGCTTATAAGTATCTCAATGAGCTTTGTACAGGTTTGGCGAACTGATGAAACATCTAACAACGCGTTTCTAGGACTCTAAACCAAGTTTCATGCAAGATGAGTGCTTATAAGTGTCTCAATGAGCTTTTTACAAGTTTGACGAACTTATGAAACATCTAACAACGCGTTTCTAGGACTCTAAACCAAGTTTCATGCAGCATGAGTGCTTATAAGTGTCTCAATGAGCTTTTTACTAGTTTGAGGAACTTATGAAACATCTAACAACGCGGTTTCTTGGACTCTAAACCAAGTTTCATGCAACGTGAGTGCTTATAGGTGTCTCAATGAGCTTTTTACTAGTTTGACGAACTTATGAAACATCTAACAATGCGTTTCTATGACTCTAAACCAAGTTTCATGCAACATGAGTGCTTATAAGTTCCTCAATGAGCTTTATTAAAGTTTGACGAACTTATGAAATATCTAACAACACGGTTTCAAGGACTCTAAACCTAGTTTCATGCAACATGAGTGCTTATAGGTGTCTCAATGAGCTTTGTACAAGTTTGACGAACTCATGAAACATCTCACAACGCGTTTCTAGGATTCTAAACCAAATTTCATGCAACATGAGTGCTTATAAGTTCCTCAACGAGCTTTATTAAAGTTTAACGAACTTATGAAATACCTAACAACGCGGTTTCTAGGAATCTAAACCAAGTTTCATGCAACATGAGTGCTTATAAGTGTCTCAATGAGCTTTGTACAGGTTTGGCGAACTGATGAAACATCTAACAACGCGTTTCTAGGACTCTAAACCAAGTTTCATGCAAGATGAGTGCTTATAAGTGTCTCAATGAGCTTTTTACAAGTTTGACGAACTTATAAAACATCTAACAACGCGTTTCTAGGACTCTAAACCAAGTTTCATGCAGCATGAGTGCTTATAAGTGTCTCAATGAGCTTTGTAATAGTTTGAGGAACTTATGAAACATCTAACAACGCGGTTTCTAGGACTCTAAACCAAGTTTCATGCAACATGAGTGCTTATAAGTTCCTCAATAAGTTTATTAAAGTTAAACGAACTTATGAAATATCTAACAACGCGGTTTCTAGGACTCTAAACCAAGTTTCATGCAACATGAGTGCTTATAAGTGTCTCAATGAGCTTTGTAAAAGTTTGACAAACTGACGAAACATCTAGTGACGCGTTTCTAGGACTATAAAACAAGTTTCATGCAACATGAGTGCTTATAACTTCCTCAATGAGCTTTATTAAAGTTTGACGAACTTATGAAAAATATCTAACAATGCGGTTTCTAGGACTCTAAACCAAGTTTCATACAACATGAGTGCTTATAAGTGTCTCAATGAGCTTTGTACAAGTTTCATAAACTTATGAAAAAACTAACAACACGTTTCTAGGACTCTAAACCAACTTTCATGCAACATGAGTGCTTATATGTGTCTCAATGAGCTTTGTACTAGTTTGACGAACTCATGAAACATCTAACAACTTGTTTCTAGGACTCTAAACCAAGTTTCATGCAACATGAGTGCTTATATGTATCTCAATGAGCTTTGTACAAGTTTGATGAACTTAAAATATCTAACAACGCGTTTCTAAGACTCTAAACCATGTTTCATGCAACATGAGTTCTTATAAGTTCCTCAATGAGATTTGTTAAGGTTTTAAGAACTTATGAAACATCTAACAACACTGTTCTAGGACTATAAACAAAGTTTCTTGCAACATGAGTACTTATAAGTTCTTCAATGAGTTTTGTACAAGTTTTACGAACTTATGAAACATCTAGCAACGCGTTTCTAGGACTCTAAACCCAGTTTCATGCAACGTGATTGCTTTTAAGTGTCTCAATGAGCTTTGTACTAATTTGACGAACTTATGAAACATCTAACAACGCGTTTCTAGGACTCTAAACCAAGTTTCATGCAACATGAGTGCTTATAAGTTCCTCAATGAGCTTTATTAAAGTTTAACGAACTTATGAAATATCTAACAACGCGGTTTCTAGGACTCTAAACCAAGTTTCATGCAACATGAGTGCTTATAAGTGTCTTAATGAGCTTTTTAAAAGTTTGACGAACTTATGAAACATCTATCAACGCGTTTCTAGGACTCTAAACCAAGTTTCATGCAACATGAGTGCTTATAAGTGTCTAAATGAGCTTTTAACTAGTTTGACGAACTTATGAAACATCTAACAACACGTTTCTAGGACTATAAAACAAGTTTCATGCAACATGAGTGCTTATAAGTTCCTCAATGAGATTTCTTAAATTTTGAAGAACTTATGATACATCTAACAACGCGGTTCTATGACTATAAACAAAGTTTCTTGCAACATGAGTGCTTATAAGTTCCTCAATGAGTTTTGTACAAGTTTTACGAACTTATGAAACATCTAAAAACGCGTTTCTAGGACTCGAAACCCAGTTTCATGCAACGTGAGTGCTTATAAGTGTCTCAATGAGCTTTGTACTAGTTTGACGAACTTATGAAACATCTAACAATGCGTTTCTATGACTCTAAACCAAGTTTCATGAAACATGAGTGCTTATAAGTTCCTCAATGAGCTTTATTAAAGCTTGACGAACTTATGAAATATCTAACAACACGCTTTTAAGGACTCTAAACCAAGTTTCATGCAACATGAGTGCTTATAAGTGTCTCAATGAGCTTTGTACAAGTTTGACGAACTCATGAAACATGTAACAACGCGTTTCTAGGACTCTAAACCAAATTTCATGCAACATGAGTGCTTATAAGTTCCTCAACGAGCTTTATTAAAGTTTAACGAACTTATGAAATACCTAACAACGCGGTTTCTAGGAATCTAAACCAAGTTTCATGCATCATGAGTGCTTATAAGTGTCTCAATGAGCTTTGTACAGGTTTGGCGAACTTATGAAACATCTAACAACGCGTTTCTAGAACTCTAAACCAAGTTTCATGCAACATGAGTGCTTATAAGTGTCTCAATGAGCTTTCTACAAGTTTGACGAACTTATATATGAAACATTTAACAACGCGTTTCTAGGACTCTAAACCAAGTTTTATACAACATGAATGCGTATAAGTGTCTTAATGAACTTGTGAAACATCTAACAACGCGTTTCTATGACTCTAAACAAAGTTTCATGCAACATGAGTGCTTATAAGTGTTTCAATGAGCTTTGTACAAGTTTCACGAAATTATGAAACATCTAACAACACATTTCTAGGACTCTAAACCAAGTTTCATGCAACATGAGTGCTTATAAGTGTCTCCATGAGCTTTGTACAAGTTTGACGAACATATGAAACATCTAACAACGTGGTTTCTAGGACTCTAAACCAAGTTTCATGCAACATGAATGCTTTTAAGTGTCTTAATAAGCTTTGTACAAGTTTGAGGAACTTATGAAACATCTAACAACGCGTTTCTACGAGTCTAAACCAAGTTTCATGCACCTTGAGTGCTTATAATTGTCTCAATGAGATTTCTACAAGTTTGACGAACTTAGGAAACCTCTAACAACGTGGTTTCTAGGACTCTAAACCAAGTTTCATGCAACATGAGTGCTTATGAGTGTCTCAATTAGCTTTGTACAAGTTTGACAAACTTATGAAACATCTAACAGCGCGTTTCTAGGACTATAAACCATGTTTCATGCAACATGAGTGCTTATAGGTGTCTCAAGGAGCTTTGTACAAGTTTGACGAACATATGAAACATCTAACAACGCGTTTCTACGACTCTAAACCAAGTTTCATGCACCATTAGTGATTTTAAGTGTTTCTATGAGCTTTTTACAAGTTTGACGAACTTATGAAACATCTAACAACGCGTTTCTAGGACTCTAAACCAAGTTTCATGCAATATGGGTGCTTTTAAGTGTCCGAATGAGATTTGTACAAGTTTGGGAAACGTATGAAACATCTAACAACGTGTTTCTAGGACTCTAAACCAAGTTTCATGCAACATTAGTGCTTATAGGTTCCTCAATTAGCTTTGTACAAGTTTCACGAACTTATGAAACATCTAACAACGCGTTTCTACGACTCTAAACCATGTTCCATGCACCATAAGAGCTTATAATTGTCTCAATGAGATTTGTACAAGTTTGACGAACTTATGAAACATCTAACAACGTGGTTTCTAGGACTCTAAACCATGTTTCATGCAACATGAGTGCTTTTAAGTGTCTTAATAAGCTTTGTACAAGTTTGAGGAACTTATGAAACATCTACCAACGCGTTTCTACGACTCTAAACCAAGTTAATTTCATGCACCTTGAGTGCTTATAATTGTCTAAATGAGATTTCCACAAGTTTTACGAACTTATGAAACATCTAACAACGTGGTTTCTAGGACTCTAAACCAAGTTTCATGCAACATGAGTGCTTATAAGTGTCACAATGAGCTTTCTACAAGTTTGATGAACTTATGAAACATTTAACAACGCGTTTCTAAGACTCTAAACCAAGTTTTATACAACATGAGTGCGTATAAGTGTCTCAATGAACTTGTGAAACATCTAACAACGCGTTTCTATGGCTCTAAACCAAGTTTCATGCAACATGAGTGCTTATAAGTGTTTCAATGAGTTTTGTACAAGTTTCACGAATTTATGAAACATCTAAAAACACATTTCTAGGACTCTAAACCAAGTTTCATGCAACATGAGTGCTTATAAGTGTCTCCAATAGCTTTGTAAAAGTTTGACGAACATATGATACATCTAACAACGTGGTTTCTAGGACTCTAAACCAAGTTTCATGCTACATGAGTGCTTTTAAGTGTCTTAATAAGTTTTGTACAAGTTTGAGGAACTTATGAAACATCTACCAACGCGTTTCTACGAGTCTAAACCAAGTTTCATGCACCTTGAGTGCTTATAATTGTCTCAATGAGATTTCTACAAGTTTGACGAACTTAGGAAACCTCTAACAACGTAGTTTCTAGGACTCTAAACCAAGTTTCATGCAACTTGAGTGCTTATGAGTGTCTCAATTAGCTTTGTACAAGTTTGACAAACTTATGAAACATCTAACAACGCATTTCTAGGACTCTAAACCAAGTTTCATGCAACATGAGTGCTTATAAGTGTCTCAAGGACCTTTGTTCAAGTTTGACGAACATATGAAACATCTAACAACGCGTTTCTACGACTCTAAACCAAGTTTCATGCACCATTAGTGCTTATAAGTGTCTCAATGAGCTTTTTACAAGTTTCACGAACTTATGAAACATCTAATAACGCGTTTCTAGGACTATAAACCAAGTTTCATGAAACATTAGTGCTTATAAGTGTCTCAATGAGCTTTCTACAAGTTTGACGAACTTACGAAACATCTAACTACGCGTTTCTAGGACTCAAAACCAAGTTTCATGCAACAAGAGTGTTTATAAGTGTCTCAATGAGCTTTGTACAAGCTTCCCGAACTTATGAAACATCTAACAACGCGTTTCTACGACTCTAAACCAAGTTTCATGCACCTTGAGTGCTTATAATTGTGTCAATGAGTTTTTTACATGTTTGACGAACTTATGAAACATCTAATAACGCGTTTCTAGGACTCTCTAAACCAAGTTTTATACAACATGAGTGCTTATAATTGCCTCAATGAACTTTGTACAAGTTTGGCGAACTTATGAAACATCTAACAACGCGTTTCTAGGACTCTAAACCAAGTTTCATGCACCATTAGTGCTTATAAGTGTCACAATGAGCTTTTTACAAGTTTGACGAACTTATAAAACATCTAATAACGTGTTTCTAGGACTCTAAACCAAGGTTCATGCAACATGAGTGCTTATAAGTGTCTCAATGAGCTTTTTACAAGTTTGACGAACTTGTGAAATATCTAACAACGCGTTTCTAGGACTCTAAACCAAGTTTTATACAACATGAGTGCTTATAATTGTCTCAATGAACTTTGTACAAGTTTGGCGAACTTATGAAACATCTAACAACGCGTTTCTAGGACTCTAAACCAAGTTTCATGCAGCATGAGTGCTTATAAGTATCTCAATGAGCTTTGTACAGGTTTGGCGAACGATGAAACATCTAACAACGCGTTTCTAGGACTCTAAACCAAGTTTCATGCAAGATGAGTGCTTATAAGTGTCTCAATGAGCTTTGTACAAGTTTGACGAACTTATGAAACATCTAACAACGCGTTTCTAGGACTCTAAACCAAGTTTCATGCAACATGAGTGCTTATAAGTGTCTCAATGAGCTTTGTACTAGTTTGAGGAACTTATGAAACATCTAACAACGCGGTTTCTAGGACTCTAAACCAAGTTTCATGCAACATGAGTGCTTATAAGTTCCTCAACGAACTTTATTAAAGTTTAACGAACTTATGAAATACCTAACAACGCGGTTTCTAGGAATCTAAACCAAGTTTCATGCAACATGAGTGCTTATAAGTATCTCAATGAGCTTTGTACAGGTTTGGCGAACCGATGAAACATCTAACAACGCGCGTTTCTAGGACTCTAAACCAAGTTTCATGCAAGATGAGTGCTTATAAGTGTCTCAATGAGCTTTTTACAAGTTTGACGAACTTATGAAACATCTAACAACGCGTTTCTAGGACTCTAAACCAAGTTTCATGCAGCATGAGTGCTTATAAGTGTCTCAATGAGCTTTTTACTAGTTTGAGGAACTTATGAAACATCTAACAACGCGGTTTCTTGGACTCTAAACCAAGTTTCATGCAACGTGAGTGCTTATAGGTGTCTCAATGAGCTTTTTACTAGTTTGACGAACTTATGAAACATCTAACAATGCGTTTCTATGACTCTAAACCAAGTTTCATGCAACATGAGTGCTTATAAGTTCCTCAATGAGCTTTATTAAAGTTTGACGAACTTATGAAATATCTAACAACACGGTTTCAAGGACTCTAAACCTAGTTTCATGCAACATGAGTGCTTATAGGTGTCTCAATGAGCTTTGTACAAGTTTGACGAACTCATGAAACATCTAACAACGCGTTTCTAGGACTCTAAACCAAATTTCATGCAACATGAGTGCTTATAAGTTCCTCAACGAGCTTTATTAAAGTTTAACGAACTTATGAAATACCTAACAACGCGGTTTCTAGGAATCTAAACCAAGTTTCATGCAACATGAGTGCTTATAAGTGTCTCAATGAGCTTTGTACAGGTTTGGCGAACTGATGAAACATCTAACAACGCGTTTCTAGGACTCTAAACCAAGTTTCATGCAAGATGAGTGCTTATAAGTGTCTCAATGAGCTTTTTACAAGTTTGACGAACTTATGAAACATCTAACAACGCGTTTCTAGGACTCTAAACCAAGTTTCATGCAGCATGAGTGCTTATAAGTGTCTCAATGAGCTTTGTAATAGTTTGAGGAACTTATGAAACATCTAACAACGCGGTTTCTAGGACTCTAAACCAAGTTTCATGCAACATGAGTGCTTATAAGTTCCTCAATAAGTTTATTAAAGTTAAACGAACTTATGAAATATCTAACAACGCGGTTTCTAGGACTCTAAACCAAGTTTCATGCAACATGAGTGCTTATAAGTGTCTCAATGAGCTTTGTAAAAGTTTGACAAACTGACGAAACATCTAGTGACGCGTTTCTAGGACTATAAAACAAGTTTCATGCAACATGAGTGCTTATAACTTCCTCAATGAGCTTTATTAAAGTTTGACGAACTTATGAAATATCTAACAATGCGGTTTCTAGGACTCTAAACCAAGTTTCATACAACATGAGTGCTTATAAGTGTCTCAATGAGCTTTGTACAAGTTTCATAAACTTATGAAAAAACTAACAACACGTTTCTAGGACTCTAAACCAACTTTCATGCAACATGAGTGCTTATATGTGTCTCAATGAGCTTTGTACTAGTTTGACGAACTCATGAAACATCTAACAACTTGTTTCTAGGACTCTAAACCAAGTTTCATGCAACATGAGTGCTTATATGTATCTCAATGAGCTTTGTACAAGTTTGATGAACTTAAAATATCTAACAACGCGTTTCTAAGACTCTAAACCATGTTTCATGCAACATGAGTTCTTATAAGTTCCTCAATGAGATTTGTTAAGGTTTTAAGAACTTATGAAACATCTAACAACACTGTTCTAGGACTATAAACAAAGTTTCTTGCAACATGAGTACTTATAAGTTCTTCAAATGAGTTTTGTACAAGTTTTACGAACTTATGAAACATCTAGCAACGCGTTTCTAGGACTCTAAACCCAGTTTCATGCAACGTGATTGCTTTTAAGTGTCTCAATGAGCTTTGTACTAATTTGACGAACTTATGAAACATCTAACAACGCGTTTCTAGGACTCTAAACCAAGTTTCATGCAACATGAGTGCTTATAAGTTCCTCAATGAGCTTTATTAAAGTTTAACGAACTTATGAAATATCTAACAACGCGGTTTCTAGGACTCTAAACCAAGTTTCATGCAACATGAGTGCTTATAAGTGTCTTAATGAGCTTTTTAAAAGTTTGACGAACTTATGAAACATCTATCAACGCGTTTCTAGGACTCTAAACCAAGTTTCATGCAACATGAGTGCTTATAAGTGTCTAAATGAGCTTTTAACTAGTTTGACGAACTTATGAAACATCTAACAACACGTTTCTAGGACTATAAAACAAGTTTCATGCAACATGAGTGCTTATAAGTTCCTCAATGAGATTTCTTAAATTTTGAAGAACTTATGATACATCTAACAACGCGGTTCTATGACTATAAACAAAGTTTCTTGCAACATGAGTGCTTATAAGTTCCTCAATGAGTTTTGTACAAGTTTTACGAACTTATGAAACATCTAAAAACGCGTTTCTAGGACTCGAAACCCAGTTTCATGCAACGTGAGTGCTTATAAGTGTCTCAATGAGCTTTGTACTAGTTTGACGAACTTATGAAACATCTAACAATGCGTTTCTATGACTCTAAACCAAGTTTCATGAAACATGAGTGCTTATAAGTTCCTCAATGAGCTTTATTAAAGCTTGACGAACTTATGAAATATCTAACAACACGCTTTTAAGGACTCTAAACCAAGTTTCATGCAACATGAGTGCTTATAAGTGTCTCAATGAGCTTTGTACAAGTTTGACGAACTCATGAAACATGTAACAACGCGTTTCTAGGACTCTAAACCAAATTTCATGCAACATGAGTGCTTATAAGTTCCTCAACGAGCTTTATTAAAGTTTAACGAACTTATGAAATACCTAACAACGCGGTTTCTAGGAATCTAAACCAAGTTTCATGCATCATGAGTGCTTATAAGTGTCTCAATGAGCTTTGTACAGGTTTGGCGAACTTATGAAACATCTAACAACGCGTTTCTAGAACTCTAAACCAAGTTTCATGCAACATGAGTGCTTATAAGTGTCTCAATGAGCTTTGTACTAGTTTGAGGAACTTATGAAACATCTAACAACGCGGTTTCTAGGATTCTAAACCAAGTTTCATGCAACATGAGTGCTTATATGTGTCTCAAATAGCTTTGTAAAAGTTTGACGAACTTATGAAATATCTAACAACGCGTTTCTAAGCCTCTAAACCAAGTTTCATGCAACATGAGTGCTTATAAGTTCCTCAATGAGCTTTGTTAAAGTTTTAAGAATTTATGAAACATCTAACAACGCGGTTTCTAGGACTCTAAACCAAGTTTCGTGCAACATGAGTGCTTATAAGTGTGTCAATGAGCTTTGTAAAAGTTTTACGAACTTATGAAACATCTAACAACGCGTTTCTAGGACTCTAAATCCAATTTCATGCAACGTGAGTGCTTATAAGTGTCTCAATGGGCTATGTACAAGTTCGACGAACTCATGAAACATCTAACAACGCGTTTTTAGGACTCTAAACCCATGTTCATGCAACGTGAGTGCTTATAAGTGTCTCAATCAGCTTTGTACTAGTTTGACGAACTTATGAAATATCTAACAACACGTTTCTAGGACTCTAAACCAAGTTTCATGCAACATGAGTGCTTATAAGTTACTCAATGAGCTTTATTAAAATTTAACGAACTTATGAAATATCTAACAACGCGGTTTCTATGACTCTAAACCAAGTTTTATGCAACACGAGTTCTTAGAAGTGTCTCAGTGAGCTTTGTAAAAGTTTGACGAACTTATGAAACATCTATCACCGCGTTTCTAGGACTCTAAACCAAGTTTCATGCAACATGAGTGCTTATAAATGTCTCAATGAGCTTTTACCTAGTTTGACGAAGTTATGAAACATCTAACAACGCATTTCTAGGACGATAAACCAAGTTTCATGCAACATGAGTGCTTATAAGTTCATCAATGAGATTTGTTAAAGTTTGAAGAACTTATGAAACATCTAACAACGCGGTTCTAGGACTCTAAACCAAGTTTCTTACCAACATAAGTTCTTATAAGTTCCTCAATGAAGTTTGTACAAGTTTGACAAACTTATGAACCATCTATCAACGCGTTTCTAGGACTCTAAACCAAGTTTCATGCAACATGAGTGCTTATAAGTGTCTCAATGAGCTTTTTACTTTTTGACGAACTTATGAAACATCTAACAACGCGTTTCTAGGACTCTAAACAAAGTTTCATGTAACATGAGTGCTTATAAGTTCCTCAACAAGTTTATTAAAGTTAAAGGAACTTATGAAATATCTAACAACGCGGTTTCTAGGACTCTAAACCAAGTTTCATGCAACATGAGTGCTTATAAGTGTCTCAATGAGCTTTGTAAAAGTTTGACAAACTGATGAAACATCTAGCAACGCGTTTCTAGGACTATAAACCAAGTTTCATGCAACATGAGTGCTTATAAGTTCCTCAATGAGCTTTATTAAAGTTTGACGAACTTATGAAATATCTAACAATGCGGTTTCTAGGACTCTAAACAAAGTTTCATACAACATGAGTGCTTATAAGTGTCTCAATGAGCTTTGTACAAGTTTGACGAACTCATGAAACATCTAACAACTTGTTTCTAGGACTCTAAACCAAGTTTTATGCAACATGAGTGCTTATATGTGTCTCAATGAGCTTTGTACAAGTTTGATGAACTTATAAAATATCTAACAACGCAATTCTAAGACTCTAAACCATGTTTCATGCAACATGAGTGCTTATAAGTTCCTCAATGAGATTTGTTAAGGTTTGAAGAACTTATGAAACATCTAACAACCCTTTTCTAGAACTATAAACAAAATTTCTTGCAACATGAGTGCTTATAAGTTCCTCGATGAGTTTTGTACAAGTTTTACGAACTTATGAAACATCTAACAACGCGTTTCTAGGACTCTAAACCCAGTTTCATGCAACGTGATTGCTTTTAAGTGTCTCAATGAGCTTTGTACTAATTTGACGAACTTATGAAACATCTAAAAATGCGTTTCTAAGACTCTAAACCAAGTTTCATGTAACATGAGTGCTTATAAGTTCCTCAATGAGCTTTATTAAAGTTTACCGAACTTATGAAATAACTAACAACGCGGTTTCTAGGACTCTAAACCAAGTTTCATGCAACATGAGTGCTTATAAGTGTCTTAATGAGCTTTTTAAAAGTTTTACGAACTTATGAAACATCTATCAACGCGTTTCTAGGACTCTAAACCAAGTTTCATGCAACATGAGTGCTTATAAGTGTCTCAATGAGCTTTTAACTAGTTTGACGAACTTATGAAACATCTAACAACGCGTTTCTAGGACTCTAAACCAATTTTCATGCAACATGAATGCTTATAAGTGGCTCAATAAGCTTTGTACTAGTTTGACGAACTTATGAAACATCTAACAACGCGGTTTCTAGGACTCTAAACAAGGTTTCATGCAACATGAGTGCTTATAAGTTCCTCAATGAGATTTCTTAAAGTTTGAAGAACTTATGATACATCTAACAACGCGGTTCTAGGACTATAAACAAAGTTTCTTGCAACATGAGTGCTTATAAGTTCCTCAATGAGTTTTGTACAAGTTTTACGAATTTATGAAACATCTAACAACGCGTTTATAGGACTCTAAACCAAGTTTCATGTAAGATGAGTGCTTATATGTGTCTCAATGAGCTTTGTACAAGTTTGACGAACTTATGAAATATCTAACAACGCGATTCTAAGACTCTAAATCAAGTTTCATGCAACATGAGTGCTTATAAGTTCCTCAATAAGCTTTGTACAAGTTTAACAAACTTATGAAAAATCTAACAACGCGTTTCTAGGAATCTAAAACAAGTTTCATGCAACATGAGTGCTTATAAGTGTCTCAATGAGCTTTGTTTAGGTTTGGCGAACTTATGAAACATCTAACAACGCGTTTCTAGGACTCTAAACCAAGTTTCATGCAGCGTGAGTGCTTATAACACTACAAGAAATTTGAACTTTAACAACGACCATAATCGTTGTTAAATCGTGGTAAAACGCAACTAACAACGATTTAACGACGATTTCAATTTCGTCGTTAATCGATCGAAGTAAAAACCAAATCGTCGTAAATTCGTGGTAAATTTTACGACGAACCAAATTCGTCGTAAATTCGTGGGAAAATATTTTATAAAAAAAAATATTTTATATTAATAAAATATAAAATTTATACAATTTAAAATTACAAAAAGCAAACTAAACGCGATCTCGATTTTAGTCGTCTAGGTTGAAATCAGGGCCGAAATAGTCCTGCGTCGAGTTGTCGGGATCGACGGTGCTTGTTCCAGCCTGATCAGTCGGGCGGTCGGGATGTGTCTGCATTGCCCGAAGTAGTTCCGGGTTAGATGAAGAAAGCACCGTCATCATGCTGTTGTAGAACCCCATGTTCTTCACCTGAGTCGCATGTAAGTTCAGAATCTCAGCCTCCATCTCAGCCGGAGATCGGTAAGAGGTAGGAGAAAGCGGGACGTCCTGCATGGATCCCATGCCTAGAAACCGCCCTTTCTTCTTAGGAGCAACCTATAAAATTAAACAATTAGTAAATGAACGTTTAAAAAATACTTTTAGAGAAATTTAAAGACACATTATATATAAGTAAAATTTTACCTCATGATAAATCTGATCGAGCTCGGCGGTCGTAAACGGCTCGCCAGAATGCTGAGTGCCTCCCGGGGATCTCTGAGATCGATGAGTCTCGATCTCCGTCTTCCGAGCTTCAAGGTCGTTGAATATCCGCTCGGAATGGGAGTCAACGAACTCGCCGGTCTTTTTCATGTGCGTCTTCTCGAAGACAGCACTGACAGCTGGTTTCTGACCCATCTGCTTGGTCTACAAACAAATAATAAACACATCCGCATTAGTATAACATTAATAACTTGAAAATAAAAATAAATTTGAAAGAATAAGTAAAAAAGACTTACCATTTCGTGCATCTGACCTGCGAACGGGATTTGTCCGGACGTGTGAGCCATCTGCTTCGTCTTCCCGTCAGGTAGCTTCGCGTTCCTGGAGGTGGAACACTTCTCAGCTACGCTCGCATTGTGGCCATATGTCCAGTATTTTTTCAAGCCGTCCCATAACGCGACCGAAAGAAATACTGGCTTCCCCGCGTCGCCGACGAGCCTTCACTTGTCCTTCCAGTCGGAGACCGTGTTGGCGAGACGAAATTTCGCCGTTTTGTTGAACTCCGTCCTCACGGACTCGTTGATCGAGACATCCCAATGCCACTTTTGCTGCAAAATATGAGAAATTATATAACATTAGCAAAGTTACGTTTACGAGAGTAATATATAATAAAAAAATTAAAGTTAAATAAATTAATTTAATTAAAATTAAATCAAAACATTACCGCGAAACATTTGAATCAAGTCCTCTTGATGTGCTCGGGTGTCTTCCTCCAGTTGGGATGCGACTCGGTGAAGTATCCATTGATTATGTCCGCGATAGAACGCGCGACCTGGTTGTCGTACTTGAACCTGAAAAAAACAATATTTGATTTATTAATATATTAAAAAATCAAAAATATAAAGTATTTAAATAATTAACAAATGAATTTAACTTACCAGTAACTGTCCGCAGACTTGTGCGGATCCAAACGTCGGAGACTGTCATGCCCGGGTTGAGCGAGGATATCCTCAACCCGGAGGGTGGCGTACGACGCGTGTCTGCGGCGGGCACATGAGGAGGAGGAGGCTGCTCGCCATGGACGGACGTCCCGGTGTGGCTCACCGGAACCCGTAGCTTCCCGGGAAGCCCTCCTCTCCGCCAACATCTGCATGTAGTCCAGAGGTAAAGTCTTGCCTCTCCTGCCAAAAAAAACATTAAATATTTAAATAATTAATTATTAAGTATTTTAAAAACTAAACATTATATAAGTATTTCAATGACATTAGTATTTTAAAAACTAAACATTAAGTATTTTAATATTAATTATGTATTTTAAAAACTAAGGTTAATATATAATTATGTTAAATAATAAGTTTTAAGTATTTTAAAAACTAAACATTAAGTATTTTAATAATTAATTATGTTTTGAACATAAATCTAAAATCTGAATCCTAAAACTAAAATCCGAACCTAAAAGCATGCAAATCCTAAAAATAAATTCCAAATCCTAAAACTAATTCTAAAATCCGTTTTTAAAACATATATTAAATATATTTACCTTTGGGGATGTTGAAAGAGAGTGAAAGTTGTAGAGTATTTAAGGGGTTAGAGAGAGAAAATTTTAGAGAGAGAGAAAGAGAGTTTTAGAGAGAATGAGAGAAAATGAAAAAATGTGGTCGACTATATATACTATAAGCAATCGTGGTAAAATCGTCGTAAATTTACGACGATTCCTCGTTAAATCGTCGTAAAAAAAGTTCAAACGTTTTGGTTCGTTTTGGTTTGCCGCGCTTTGGGAATGATGAAATTAAAATCGTCGTAAAATCGTGGTAAATTTACCACGATTTTACGACGATTACCTTTTAAATCGTTGTAAAATCGTGGTAATCGTTGATGTTGACAACCGCGTACCAACAAAACTCCTGAGGATGTGACGTTTAGAGTTTCATGTTTGGTCGTAAATTCGTTGTTAGATTACCACGATTTTACATCGATTTTGAGAGAATCGTCGTAAAATCGTTGTAAATTTACCACGAATTTACGACGATTCATTACACTAAATGGATTTCGCTGAAATACATTTGCCATTTGACTTCATGTTGAATATACTTATGATATTGTATGCATATCAAATCATACTAAGTCATATGATTGCAAAAAAACAAGTTTTGGTAAAATTAGAACATATATACGTATTAAGCACAATATATATAGTGCACTTTATCTTAAACTTTATAAATTCTAAGAATATGTAACAAAACTTATTGATAAGCAATTTTAACATTGTTTTTATAGTTATTCATTAACTTTAGAAGTCTTTATGAGTGTTTGTACGTAATATAAGACATACTTTTGAAAATGTTTGGGGTTTAGGGTTTATATAAAAAAACGTTGAAAAATCGTGGTAAATTTACCACGATTACCTTTTAAATCGTTGTAAAATCGTGGTAATCGTTGATGTTGACAAGCTCGTACAAACAAAACTCTTGAGGATGTGATGTTTAAAGTTTCATGTTTGGTCGTAAATTCGTTGTTAGATTACCACGATTTTACATCGATTTTGTGAGAATCGTCGTTAATTCGCGGTAAATTACCACGATTTTACGACAATTCATTACACTAAATGGATTTCGCTGAAATACATCTGCCATTTGACTTCATGTTGAATATAGTTATGATATTGTATGCATATGAAATCATACTAAGTCATATGATTCCAAAAGAAAAGTTTTGGTAAAATTAGAACATATATATGTATTAAGCACAATATATATAATACACTTTATCTTAAACTTTATAAATTCTAAGAATATGTAACAAAACTTATTGATAAGCAATTTGAGCATTGTTTTTATAGTTATTCATTAACTTTATAGGTCTTTATGAGTGTTTGAACGTAATATAAGACATACTTTTGAAAATGTTTGGGGTTTAGGGGTTTATAAAAACAAAACTTTGTAAAACAAATGTAAATAAACGACTAGTTTACGTCTTATTTACGACGATTGTGTATTTGTACGGCAAAGTACAACATCGTATGACCGGACAACGAATTATAAGACAAATCGTCGGGAAATCGTCGTAAATTTACAACGATTTTACCACGATTTGTGTATGATAAAAAAATGTCGTAAATTCGTCGTAAATTTACAACGATTTTACTACGATTCGTGTATAATATAAAAAAGTCGTAAATTCGTGGTAAATTTACAACGATTTTACCACGATTCGTGTATAATATAAAAAAGTCGTAAATTCGTGGTAAATTTACAACGATTTTACCACGATTTGTGTATAATACAAAAAAAGTCGTAAATTCGTCGTAAATTTACGACGATTTGACGACGATTTTTAATTTATTTTATAAAAAAAAATTAAAATACATAATTTTCATTTTACATTTAAACAAACAACTTATTTATTACTCAGAGTCATCATTAGACTCATGTTCGTCGTCGGAGTCAGATTCATCAAATTCGTCAGTCTCTTCGACTTCTTCTTCGTCCTCATTCACCTCTTCAGCTTCCCTATTATGTGGATCAACGAGTAAAACCATGTCCGTGTTTAGTTCTGGCGAAGGAATATCGACGGACGTGTCATTCTGGAGTGTTGATTCTTCTTCCCTGACTATGTACCCTCTAAAGGCTCGAACTTGTTGTATCTTCTATTCTTATTTACATCAACGATCCCAGACTTGTTGATTCGTACACCTCTTCCGATCGTAGGATCAAACCACTCGCACTTGAAGAGTACGCACTTCAACATGAGCAACCCGGGAAACGTTATTTCTATGATTTCTTGGATGATTCCGTAGAAATCAATGTCTCCTCTAACACAAACACTGTAGTTAACACTTGTTCGATGTCGGCCGTACTCGTACGCGTGGAAAGCATAACCTCTTGTAAAATACATTGACAATGTCCGAATCTTCGCAAGGGGGACGTTGTAGCATCTCGTGGAACCACATCTGCAGACATCAAAATTAATTTTTTTTAAATATATTATGTTGCTATGTAATTTCATATTCGATATTTTCATATACCTGTCTTTGCAACCACATCACAAAGTGTTGAGTTTTACGGGAATCGAGGTCATCTTCAGATATCCCCATAATTCCTTTTTCAACTTGTTCGACGAAGATACTATATGAAAATATCATAAGTAAGCAATATTTTATGACATGTTGTAATGAAAGAGTATTAAAAAACATTTAATTTTACCTTTCCCATGGAGTAACAATATCGCAATTCAATACAATGTACATGTGGGCACAATGAATTTCATCCTCGTTGCTCCACCAAACCTCTTTTATGCGTCCGCTAAGCCGACCAATGGGACAAAATATGTCAGGTACTACTTCCACCGCGTATGTTGTTTGAATACCTCCGTCATCATATCTCCTTGGCGCTCTTTTACGTGTCCTAACGGTTGGTGCAAAGTAGTACGACGTAAATTGAGACGTCTCCTCTGTAATACTACCCGCAACGATTGAACCCTCGAATTTAGCTAGATTCTTCGTCTTCCCTTTTAGATGTTTCATAAATCGTTCGAAAGGGTACATCCATCGGAAGTGAACGGGCCCCCTAGTTCTGCTTCGTGTGGGAGATGTACTGGTAGGTGCACAAAATGAGATGAATGTTCTCGTCGAGTTGTCTTATTACTTCATCGTTCAACGTTCTTGTGGAAAGATCACGAAAGAATAACCCAACACCTACATAAATTAAATTAAACGTATTACGATATATTCTGTTATGAAATATTTTATTAATTAATTAGACATTACGTACCAGCAATTGCTTCGTGCACATTCTGTGGAACAAGTTCGGCCAAGACAAATGGTAGCAGTCGTTGCATGAACACATGACAATCGTGACTTTTCATACCTGTGAATTTATTACCATCTACACACCGAGAAAGATTAGAAACAAAACCATCAGGAAACTTAACTTCAGAGATCACCCACTGGAACAACGACGTCTTCTCTACACTCGATAATTTGAATATAGTTACTGGCGCTTTTCCGTCTTTATCAATGTGAAATTCGGATCTCACACATATCTCAGCCAAGTCAAGACGTGATTTAAAATTGTCTTTTGTCTTTCCCTGCACATTCAAAAGAGTGTTCATAATGTTATCGAAAAAGTTCTTCTCTATGTGCATCACGTCAAGATTGTGTCGGAGTAGATGATCTTTCCAGTATGGAAGCTCCCAGAAAATGCTTTTCTTATGCCAATTGTGTTCCGTAAGATAACCATCAGGCAGATTAGGTGGGACATGCCATTTTCCTCCTTAGGGAACTCTGTAATTCACACAGTAATGATCCATATGCGCCTAAACTTGTTCGCCCGTGTATTACACCGGTGGAGGATCACGAACCACTTTGTTCTTTTTAAACATTCGTTTGTTTTTCCAATAAGGGTGGCGCAGACTAAGAAAGTGACGGTGACAATCGAACCAGCTAGTTTTCCTTCCATGCTTCAATTGGAAGGCATCAGTACGATGCATGTAGTAAGGACAAGAGAGTCGTCCGTGTGTAGTCCAGCCCGACAACATTCCATAAGCGGGAAAGTCGCTAAACGTCCATACAAGCACTTCACGCATTGTAAAATTCCGTTTACTCGAACAATCGTAAGTCCTTACTCCAGTGTGCCATAACCCCTTCAACTCTTCCACCAAAGGCTGTAGTAAAACATCAAGGGATCTTTTTGGATGTTTAGGTCCAAGGACTAATATACTCAGAAATAAAAATTCCCTTTGCATACACATCTCTGGTGGGAGGTTATAAGGGGTGACGATGACGGGCCATAAAGAATATTGCCTACCTGACATAACAAATGGACTAAATCCATCCGTACATAGACCAAGGTAGACGTTACCTTTTCGTCTAGCAAAATTGGGGTACGCCGAGTTAAAGTGTTTCCATGCTTTCGCATCTGATGGGTGGGTCACCTCTCCAGGCTTCTGTGTATGTTCTGCATGCCATCTCATCGAAGAAGCTGTCCTCTCCGAGTGACACATCCTTTGTAGCCTGACTGTTATAGGTAGATACCACATCTTCTGGTACGGTACCCTCTTCCGACCTACTCTTTCTGGCCTATATCTTGGTTTTTTGAAAAAACGACATTCCTCAAGAATGTCATCGTCTTTTCAATATATCATACAATTTTCTACACAAACATCAATTGACTGATACGGAAGACCAAGACTGATAAACAATTTTTGAACCTCATAAAACGTTTCAGCAGCTAAATTATCAGAGGGTAGATATTCTTTTAACAATGAAGCCCAATTATCCATGCAAACCTCAGATAAGTTATGGTATGTTTTAATATTCATCATTCTAGCAGCTAATCACAATTTAGAGCGCCCTTCTCTACAATTATCATATATTGGTTAATTTGCAGCATTTAACATGTCGTAGAATTTTTTAGCATCTAAATTAGGTTCTTCGACTAAATTTCCATCAGATGACAATGCAACTTCAGGACGAAATTTGCTAACTATGTGATTTATCCTATCCGGTTCATTTCCATGATCATGATGAAAATTATAATAATCATACTCATTTTCTACATGCTGGTCATAGTCTACAGATTCCAGATGATAATTACTACTACTAGCAACATTACCACAATAATCTTCCCCATGCTGAAACCATATATAATATTGTGGTGTAAATCCTCTATTTAACAAATGCTTCCAAACATTTTCAACCAAAATGAACCGTCTATTGTCGCATTTGATACAAGGACAAAACATCTTACCGCTTTCGATAGTGACAGGTAGATTTGTGGCTTGCTGCATGAATACTTCAACCCCGTCGAGGAACTCCCGTGTCACCGATCCGTCATCGCCTCGATGTATGTACATCCATTTTCGGATTTCGTAAATATCGCCTCTGGACATTTTTTTTTTTAAAAAGTTTTTTTTTTTAAAAAAGAGTTTTTTTCGTATGTGAGAGATATATAAAATTGATGGTGTGATTTATGGTGAAAGATGAGGATGTATTTATAGGATTTTAAAAAAATTTCCAACTTTTTACCAAGGAAATTAACTACTATTTTACAACGATTCACAATTTAACAAGGGATTACAACGAATTTACAACGATTTAACGACTAAAATGAAAGTTGTAAATAATTAGGTGCAACAGTAAATACACGTTTTCAACTACCAGATTAATGTCTTCAAATCATTGTTAAAATGTCCCAAAATCAGAATTTGTAAATTCGTTGTAAATTAGCAACGATTTAGCGACAAAATTTTCTTTTAAACCAAAAGGTCGTTAAATCGTTGTGAATTTACGACGATTAAACGACGATTACGTCTATATTCGGTAAATCGTCGTAAAATCGTCGTAAACTTTACAACGATTTTACGACGATTAAAATTGTAGTAATTTCGATGTAAATTTACAACGATTCTTTACAAAAATCGTCGTAAACTTTACAACGATTCTTTACAAAAATCGTAGTAAAATCGTCGTAATTTCGACGTAAATTTACGACGAGTAAAATTGTTGTAAATTTTTCGTTGTTATTTTCGCAGATTCTTGTTGTGTAAGTGTCTCAATGAGGTTTGTACTAGTTTGAGGAACTTATGAAACATCTAACAACGCGGTTTCTAGGACTCTAAACCAAGTTTCATGCAACATGAGTGCTTATATGTGTCTCAAATAGCTTTGTAAAAGTTTGACGAACTTATGAAATATCTAACAACGCGTTTCTAAGACTCTAAACCAAGTTTCATGCAACATGAGTGCTTATAAGTTCCTCAAAGAGCTTTGTTAAAGTTTGAAGAACTTATGAAACATCTAACAACGCGGTTTCTAGGACTCAAAACAAGGTTTCGTGCAACATGAGTGCTTATAAGTGTCTCAATGAGCTTTGTACAAGTTTTACAAACTTATGAAACATCTAACAACGCGTTTCTAGGACTCTAAACCCAGTTTCATGCAACGTGAGTGCTTATAAGTGTCTCAATGAGCTTTGTACAAGTTCGACGAACTCATGAAACATCTAACAACGCGTTTCTAGGACTTTAAACCAAGTTTCATGCAACATGAGTGCTTATATGTGTCTCAATGAGCTTTGTACAAGTTTGATGAACTTATGAAGTATCTAACAACGCGTTTCTAAGACTCTAAACCATGTTTCATGCAACATGAGTGCTTATAAGTTCCACAATGAGATTTGTTAAAGTTTGAAGAACTTATGAAACATATAACAACGCGATTCTAGGAATATAAACAAAGTTTCTTGCAACATGAGTGCTTATAAGTTTCTCAATGAGTTTTGTACAAGTTTTACGAACTTATGAAACATATAACAACGCGTTTCTAGGACTCTAAACCCAGTTTCATGCAACGTGAGTGCTTATAAGTGTCTCAATAAGCTTTGTACTAGTTTGACGAACTTATGAAACATCTAACAACGTGTTTCTAGGACTCTAAACCAAGTTTCATGCAACATGAGTGCTTATAGGTGTCTCAAATAGCTTGACAAACTTATGAAATATCTAACAACACTTTCTATGACTCTAAACCAAGTTTCATGCAACATGAGTGCTTATAAGTTCTTCAAAGAGCTTTGTTAAAGTTTTAAGAACTTATGAAACATCTAACAACGCAGTTTCTAGGACTCTAAATCAAGTTTCGTGCAACATGAGTGGTTATAAGTGTCTCAATGAGCTTTGTACTAGTTTGATGAACTTATGAAACAACTAACAACGCGTTTCTAGGACTTTAAACCAAGTTTAATGCAACATTAGTGCTTATAAGTTCCCCAATGA
Organism: Cochlearia excelsa; assembly: GCA_963556525.1. Classification (NCBI taxonomy): domain Eukaryota; kingdom Viridiplantae; phylum Streptophyta; class Magnoliopsida; order Brassicales; family Brassicaceae; genus Cochlearia; species Cochlearia excelsa. The sequence continues at coordinate 102,912 of CAUVZT010000071.1, forward strand.
GATTTGATAAAATTTGAAGAACTTATGAAACATCTAACAACGTTGTTTCTAGGAATCTAAACCAAGTTTCATGCAACATGAGTGCTTATAAGTGTCTCAATGAGCTTTGTAAAAGTTTGACAAACTTATGAAACATCTAACAACGTGTTTCTAGGACTATAAACCAAGTTTCATGCAGCGTGAGTGCTTATAAGTGTCTCAATGAGATTTGTACTAGTTTGATGAACTTATAAAATATCTAACAACGCGTTTCTAAGACTCTAAACCAAGTTTCATGCAACATGAGTGATTATAGGTTCCTCAATGAGCTTTACTAAAGTTTGACGAACTTATGAAACATCTAACAATGCGGTTTCTAGGACTCTAAACCAAGTTTTATCGAACCACATCAAGAAGACATAGTTCTAATGTTTCGCGGTAATATCATTTTGTCACTTATTTAATTATTTATATTAAATTTCTAATTAATTAAATTATTTTTCACTGGCATTAATTTTATAATTTGTCTCCTTTTGCAGCAAAAGTGGCATTGGGATATTTCGATCAACGAGACGGTGAAGGTGGAGGTCAAACACAATGTTAGATGTTTCATAAGTTCGTCACCATGAGTGCTTATAAGTGTCGCAATGAGCTTTGTACTAGTTTGACGAACTTATGAAACATATAACAACACGGTTTCTAGGACTCTAAACCAAGTTTCAGAGTGCTTATAAGTGTCTTAATGAACTTTGTACTAGTTTGACGAACTTATGAAACATCTAACAACGCGTTTCTAGGACTCTAACCAAGTTTCATTCAACATGAGTGCTTATAAGTGTCTCAATGAGCTTTGTACAAGTTTTATGAACTTATGAAATATCTAACAACGCGTTTCTAGGACTCTAAACCAAGTTTCATGCAACATGAGTGCTTATAAGTATCTCAATGAGCTTTGTAATAGTTTGACGAATTTATGAAACATCTAACAACGCGTTTCTAGGAATCTAAACCAAGTTTCATTCAACATGAGTGCTTATAAGTGTCTCAATGAGCATTGTACAAGTTTTATGAACTTATGAAACATCTAACAACGCGTTTCTAGGACTCTAAACCAAGTTTCATGCAACATGAGTGCTTATAAGTGTCTCAATGAACTTTGTACTAGTTTGACGAACTTATGAAACATCTAACAACGCGTTTCTAGGACTCTAAACCAAGTTTCATGTAACATGAGTGCTTATAAGTGTCACAATGAGCTTTGTACTAGTTTGACGAACTTATGAAACATCTAACAACCCAGTTTCTAGGACTCTAAACGAAGTTTCATTCAACATGAGTGCTTGTAACTGTCTCAATGTGCTTTGTACTAGTTTGACGAACTTATGAAACATCTAACAAAGCGTTTCTAGGACTCTAAACCAAGTTTCATTCAACATGTGTGCTTATAAGTGTCTCAATGAGCGCTGTACAAGTTTTATGAACTTATGAAACATCCACCAACGCGTTTCTAGGACTCTAAACAGAGTTTCATGCAACATGAGTGCTTATAAGTGTCTCAATGAGCTTTGTACTTGTTTGACGAACTTATGAAACATCTAACAACGCGTTTCTAGGACTCTAAACCAAGTTTCATGAAACATGAGTGCTTATAAGTGGCTCAATGAACATTGTACTAGTTTTACGAACTTATGAAACATCTAACAACGCGGTTTCTAGGACTCTAAACCAAGTTACATGCAACATGAGTGCTTATAAATGTTTCAATGAGCTTTGTACTAGTTTGACGAACTTATGAAACATCTAACAACGCGTTTCTAGGAATTTAAACCAAGTTTCATGCAACATGAGTGCTTATAAGTGTCTCAATGAGCTTTGTACTAGTTTGATGAACTTATGAAACATCTAACAACGCGTTTCTAGGAATTTAAACCAAGTTTCATGCAACATGAGTGCTTATAAGTGTCTCAATGAGCTTTGTACTAGTTTGATGAATTTATGAAACATCTAACAACGCGTTTCTAGGACTCTAAACCAAGTTTCATGCAACATGAATCCTTATAAGTGTCTCAATGAGCTTTGTACTAGTTTGATGAACTTATGAAACATCTAACAACGCGTTTCTAGGAATTTAAACCAAGTTTCATGCAACATGAGTGCTTATAAGTGTCTCAATGAGCTTTGTACTAGTTTGATGAATTTATGAAACATCTAACAACGCGTTTCTAGGACTCTAAACCAAGTTTCATGCAACATGAATCCTTATAAGTGTCTCAATGAGCTTTGTACTAGTTTGACGAACTTATGAAACATCTAACAACGCGTTTCTAGGAGTCTTAACCAAGTTTCATTCAACATGAGTTCATATAAGTGTCTCAATGAGTTTTGTACAAGTTTAACGAACTTATGAAACATCTAACAACGCGTTTATAGGACTCTAAACCAAGTTTCATGCAACATGAGTGCTTATAAGTGTCTCAATGAGCTTTGTACTAGTTTGACGAACTTATGAAACATCTAACAACGCGTTTCTAGGAGTCTTAACAAAGTTGCATTCAAGATGAGTGCATATAAGCCTCTCAATGAGCTTTGTACAAGTTGAACGAACTTATGAAACATCTAACAACGCGTTTCTAGGATTCAAAACCAAGTTTCATGCAACATGAGTGCTTATAAGTGTCTCAATGAGCTTTGTACTTGTTTGACGAACTTGTGAAACATCTAACAACGCGTTTCTAGGACTCTAAACCAAGTTTCATGCAACATGAGTGCTTATAAGTGGCTCAATGAACTTTGTACTAGTTTTACGAACTTATGAAACAACGCGGGTTCTAGGACTCTAGACCAAGTTACATGCAACATGAGTGCTTATAAATGTTTCAATGAGCTTTGTACTAGTTTGACGAACTTATGAAAAATCTAACAACGCGTTTCTAGGACTCTAAACCAAGTTTCATGCAACATGAATGCTTATAAGTGTCTCAATGAGCTTTGTACTAGTTTAACGAACTTATGAAACATCTAACAACGCGTTTCTAGGAGTCTTAACCAAGTTTCATGCAACATGAGTGCTTATAAGTGTCTCAATGAGCTTTGTACAAGTTTGACGAACTTATGAAACATCTAACAACTCGTTTCTAAAACACTAAACCAAGTTTCATGTAACATGAGTGCTTATAAGTGTCTCAATAAGCTTTGTACTAGTTTGATGAACTTATGAAACATCTAACAACGCGTTTCTAGGAATATAAACCAAGTTTCATGCAACATGAGTGCTTATAAGTGTCTCAATGAGCTTTGTACAAGTTTGAAGAACTTATGAAACATCTAACAACGTGGTTGCTAGGACTCTAAAACAAGTTTCATGCAACATGAGTGCTTATAAGTGTCTCAATGAGATTTGTACAAGTTTGACGAACTTATGAAACAACTAACAACGCCTTTCTAGGACTCTAAACCAAGTTTCATTCAACATGTGTGCTTATAAGTGTCTCAATGAGCGCTGTACAAGTTTTATGAACTTATGAAACATCCACCAACGCGTTTCTAGGACTCTAAACCAAGTTTCATGCAACATGAGTGCTTATAAGTGGCTCAATGAGCTTTGTCCTAGTTTGTCGAACTTATGAAACATCTAACAACGCGATTTCTAAGACTCTAAACCAAGTTTCATGAACCATGAATGCTTATAAGTGTCTCAATGAGCTTTGTACTAGTTTGACGAATTTATGAAACATCTAATAACGCCTTTCTAGGAATCTAAACCAAGTTTCATGCAACATGAGTGCTTATAAGTGTCTCAATGAGCTTTGTACAAGTTAGACGAACTTATGAAACATCTAACAACGCGTTTCTAGGACTCTAAACCAAGTTTCATGCAACATGACTGCTTATAAGTGTCTCAACGAGCTTTGTACTTGTTTGACGAACTTATGAAACATCTAACAACGCGTTTCTAGGACTCTAAACCAAGTTTCATGCAACATGAGTGCTTATAAGTGGCTCAATGAGCTTTGTCCTAGTTTGTCGAACTTATGAAACATCTAACAACGCGATTTCTAAGACTCTAAACCAAGTTTCATGAACCATGAATGCTTATAAGTGTCTCAATGAGCTTTGTACTAGTTTGACGAATTTATGAAACATCTAATAACGCCTTTCTAGGAATCTAAACCAAGTTTCATGCAACATGAGTGCTTATAAGTGTCTCAATGAGCTTTGTACAAGTTTGACGAACTTATGAAACATCTAACAACTCGTTTCTAAAACACTAAACCAAGTTTCATGTAACATGAGTGCTTATAAGTGTCTCAATAAGCTTTGTACTAGTTTGATGAACTTATGAAACATCTAACAACGCGTTTCTAGGAATATAAACCAAGTTTCATGCAACATGAGTGCTTATAAGTGTCTCAATGAGCTTTGTACAAGTTTGAAGAACTTATGAAACATCTAACAACGTGGTTGCTAGGACTCTAAAACAAGTTTCATGCAACATGAGTGCTTATAAGTGTCTCAATGAGATTTGTACAAGTTTGACGAACTTATGAAACAACTAACAACGCCTTTCTAGGACTCTAAACCAAGTTTCATGCTACATGATTGCTTATAAGTTCCTCAATGAGCTTTGTACAAATTTGACGAACTTATGAAACATCTAACAACGCGTTTCTAGGACTCTAAACCAAGTTTCATGCAACATGAGTGCTTATAAGTGTCTCAATGAGCTTTTTACTTGTTTGACGAACTTATAAAACATCTAACAACGCGTTTCTAGGACTCTAAACCAAGTTTCATGCAACATGAGTGCTTATAAGTGGCTCAATGAGCTTTGTACTAGTTTGATGAACTTATGGAACATCTAACAACGCGGTTTCTAGTACTGTAAACCAATTTTCATGCAACATTAGTGCTTAAAAGTGTCTCAATGAGTTTTTTACTAGTTTGATTAACTTATGAAACATCTAACAACGCGTTTATAGGACTCTAAACAAAGTTTCATGCAATATGAGTGCTTATAAGTGTCTCAATGAGCTTTGTACTAGTTTGACGAACTTATGAAACATCTAACAACGCGTTTCTAGGAGTCTTAACAAAGTTGCATTCAACATGAGTGCATATAAGTGTCTCAATGAGCTTTGTACTTGTTTGACGAACTTATGAAACATCTAACAACGCGTTTCTAGGACTCTAAACCAAGTTTCATGCAACATGAGTGCTTATAAGTGGCTCAATGAGCTTTGTCCTAGTTTGTCGAACTTATGAAACATCTAACAACGCGATTTCTAAGACTCTAAACCAAGTTTCATGAACCATGAATGCTTATAAGTGTCTCAATGAGCTTTGTATTAATTTGGCGAATTTATGGAACATCTAATAACGCCTTTCTAGGATTCTAAACCAAGTTTCATGCAACATGAGTGCTTATAAGTGTCTCAATGAGCTTTGTACTAGTTTGATGAACTTATGAAACATCTAACAACGCGTTTCTAGGAATTTAAACCAAGTTTCATGCAACATGAGTGCTTATAAGTTTCTCAATGAGCTTTGTACAAGTTTGAAGAACTTATGAAGCATCTAACAACGTGGTTGCTACGACTCTAACCCAAGTTTCATGCAACATGAGTGTTTATAAGTGTCTCAATGAGATTTGTACAAGTTTGACGAACTTATGAAACAACTAACAACGCCTTTCTAGGACACTAAACCAAGTTTCATGCTATATGATTGCTTATAAGTTCCTCAATGAGCTTTGTACAAGTTTGACGAACTTATGAAACATCTAACAACGCGTTTCTAGGACTCTAAACCAAGTTTCATGCAACATGAGTACTTATAAGTGTCTCAATGAGCTTTGTACTTGTTTGACGAACTTATGAAACATCTAACAACGCGTTTCTAGGACTCTAAACCAAGTTTCATGCAACATGACTGCTTATAAGTGTCTCAACGAGCTTTGTACTTGTTTGACGAACTTATGAAACATCTAACAACGCATTTCTAGGACTCTAAACCAAGTTTCATGTAACATGAGTGCTTATAAGTGTCTCAATGAGCTTTGTACTAGTTTGATGAATTTATGAAACATCTAACAACGCGTTTCTAGGAATTTAAACCAAGTTTCATGCAACATGAGTGCTTATAAGTGTCTCAATGAGCTTTGTACTTGTTTGACGAACTTATGAAACATCTAACAACGCGTTTCTAGGACTCTAAACCAAGTTTCATGCAACATGAGTGCTTATAAGTGGCTCAATGAGCTTTGTACTAGTTTGATGAACTTATGGAACATCTAACAACGCGGTTTCTAGAACTGTAAACCAATTTTCATGCAACATTAGTGCTTAGAAGTGTCTCAATGAGTTTTGTACTAGTTTGACGAACTTATGAAACATCTAACAACGCGTTTATAGGACTCTAAACAAAGTTTCATGCAACATGAGTGCTTAAAAGTGTCTCAATGAGCTTTGTACTAGTTTGACGAACTTATGAAACATCTAACAACGCGTTTCTAGGAGTCTTAACAAAGTTGCATTCAACATGAGTGCATATAAGTGTCTCAATGAGCTTTTTACTTGTTTGACGAACTTATGAAACATCTAACAACGCGTTTCTAGGACTCTAAACCAAGTTTCATGCAACATGAGTGCTTATAAGTGGCTCAATGAGCTTTGTCCTAGTTTGTCGAACTTATGAAACATCTAACAACGCGATTTCTAAGACTCTAAACCAAGTTTCATGAACCATGAATGCTTATAAGTGTCTCAATGAGCTTTGTACTAGTTTGGCGAATTTATGAAACATCTAATAACGCCTTTCTAGGACTCTAAACCAAGTTTCATGCAACATGAGTGCTTATAAGTGTCTCAATGAGCTTTGTACAAGTTTGACGAACTTATGAAACATCTAACAACTCGTTTCTAGGACTCTAAACCAAGTTTCATGCAACATGAGTGCTTATAAGTGTCTGAATGAGCTTTGTACTAGTTTGATGAACTTATGAAACATCTAACAACGCGTTTCTAGGAATTTAAACCAAGTTTCATGCAACATGAGTGCTTATAAGTGTCTCAATGAGCTTTGTACAAGTTTGAAGAACTTATGAAACATCTAACAACGAGGTTGCTAGGACTCTAACCCAAGTTTCATGCAACATGAGTGCTTATAAGTGTCTCAATGAGATTTGTACAAGTTTGACGAACTTATGAAACAACTAACAACTCCTTTCTAGGACTCTAAACCAAGTTTCATGCTACATGATTGCTTATAAGTTCCTCAATGAGCTTTGTACACGTTTGACGAACTTATGAAACATCTAACAACGCGTTTCTAGGACTCTAAACCAAGTTTCATGCAACATGAGTACTTATAAGTGTCTCAATGAGCTTTGTACTTGTTTGACGAACTTATGAAACATCTAACAACGCGTTTCTAGGAGTCTTAACAAAGTTGCATTCAACATGAGTGCATATAAGTGTCTCAATGAGCTTTGTACTTGTTTGACGAACTTATGAAACATCTAACAACGCGTTTCTAGGACTCTAAACCAAGTTTCATGCAACATGAGTGCTTATAAGTGGCTCAATGAGCTTTGTCCTAGTTTGTCGAACTTATGAAACATCTAACAACGCGATTTCTAAGACTCTAAACCAAGTTTCATGAACCATGAATGCTTATAAGTTTCTCAATGAGCTTTGTATTAATTTGGCGAATTTATGGAACATCTAATAACGCCTTTCTAGGATTCTAAACCAAGTTTCATGCAACATGAGTGCTTATAAGTGTCTCAATGAGCTTTGTACTAGTTTGATGAACTTATGAAACATCTAACAACGCGTTTCTAGGAATTTAAACCAAGTTTCATGCAACATGAGTGCTTATAAGTGTCTCAATGAGCTTTGTACAAGTTTGAAGAACTTATGAAGCATCTAACAACGTGGTTGCTACGACTCTAACCCAAGTTTCATGCAACATGAGTGTTTATAAGTGTCTCAATGAGATTTGTACAAGTTTGACGAACTTATGAATCAACTAACAACGCCTTTCTAGGACACTAAACCAAGTTTCATGCTATATGATTGCTTATAAGTTCCTCAATGAGCTTTGTACAAGTTTGACGAACTTATGAAACATCTAACAACGCGTTTCTAGGACTCTAAACCAAGTTTCATGCAACATTGTACTTGTTTGACGAACTTATGAAACATCTAACAACGCGTTTCTAGGACTCTAAACCAAGTTTCATGCAACATGACTGCTTGTAAGTGTCTCAACGAGCTTTGTACTTGTTTGACGAACTTATGAAACATCTAACAACGCATTTCTAGGACTCTAAACCAAGTTTCATGTAACATGAGTGCTTATAAGTGTCGCAATGAGCTTTGTACTAGTTTGATGAATTTATGAAACATCTAACAACGCGTTTCTAGGAATTTAAACCAAGTTTCATGCAACATGAGTGCTTATAAGTGTCTCAATGAGCTTTGTACTTGTTTGACGAACTTATGAAACATCTAACAACGCGTTTCTAGGACTCTAAACCAAGTTTCATGCAACATGAGTGCTTATAAGTGTCTCAACGAGCTTTGTACTTGTTTGACGAACTTATGAAACATCTAACAACGCGTTTCTAGGACTCTAAACCAAGTTTCATGCAACATGACTGCTTATAAGTGTCTCAACGAGCTTTGTACTTGTTTGACGAACTTATGAAACATCTAACAACGCGTTTCTAGGACTCTAAACCAAGTTTCATGTAACATGAGTGCTTATAAGTGTCTCAATGAGCTTTGAACTAGTTTGATGAACTTATGAAACATCTAACAACGCGTTTCTAGGAATTTAAACCAAGTTTCATGCAACAAGAGTGCTTATAAGTGTCTCAATGAGCTTTGTACAAGTTTGAAGAACTTATGAAACATCTAACAACGTGGTTGCTACGACTCTAACCCAAGTTTCATGCAACATGAGTGTTTATAAGTGTCTCAATGAGATTTGTACAAGTTTGACGAACTTATGAAACAACTAACAACGCCTTTCTAGGACACTAAACCAAGTTTCATGCTATATGATTGCTTATAAGTTCCTCAATGAGCTTTGTACAAGTTTGACGAACTTATGAAACATCTAACAACGCGTTTCTAGGACTCTAAACCAAGTTTCATGCAACATTGTACTTGTTTGACGAACTTATGAAACATCTAACAACGCGTTTCTAGGACTCTAAACCAAGTTTCATGCAACATGACTGCTTGTAAGTGTCTCAACGAGCTTTGTACTTGTTTGACGAACTTATGAAACATCTAACAACGCATTTCTAGGACTCTAAACCAAGTTTCATGTAACATGAGTGCTTATAAGTGTCGCAATGAGCTTTGTACTAGTTTGATGAATTTATGAAACATCTAACAACGCGTTTCTAGGAATTTAAACCAAGTTTCATGCAACATGAGTGCTTATAAGTGTCTCAATGAGCTTTGTACTTGTTTGACGAACTTATGAAACATCTAACAACGCGTTTCTAGGACTCTAAACCAAGTTTCATGCAACATGAGTGCTTATAAGTGGCTCAATGAGCTTTGTACTAGTTTGATGAACTTATGGAACATCTAACAACGCGGTTTCTAGTACTGTAAACCAATTTTCATGCAACATTAGTGCTTAGAAGTGTCTCAATGAGTTTTGTACTAGTTTGACGAACTTATGAAACATCTAACAACGCGTTTCTAGGACTCTAAACCAAGTTTCATGCAACATGACTGCTTATAAGTGTCTCAACGAGCTTTGTACTTGTTTGACGAACTTATGAAACATCTAACAACGCGTTTCTAGGACTCTAAACCAAGTTTCATGCAACATGAGTGCTTATAAGTGGCTCAATGAGCTTTGTCCTAGTTTGTCGAACTTATGAAACATCTAACAACGCGATTTCTAAGACTCTAAACCAAGTTTCATGAACCATGAATGCTTATAAGTGTCTCAATGAGCTTTGTACTAGTTTGGCGAATTTATGAAACATTTAATAACGCCTTTCTAGGACTCTAAATCAAGTTTCATGCAACATGAGTGCTTATAAGTGTCTCAATGAGCTTTGTACAAGTTTGACGAACTTATGAAACATCTAACAACTCGTTTCTAGGACTCTAAACCAAGTTTCATGTAACATGAGTGCTTATAAGTGTCTCAATGAGCTTTGTACTAGTTTGATGAACTTATGAAACATCTAACAACGCGTTTCTAGGAATTTAAACCAAGTTTCATGCAACATGAGTGCTTATAAGTGTCTCAATGAGCTTTGTACAAGTTTGAAGAACTTATGAAACATCTAACAACGTGGTTGCTAGGACTCTAACCCAAGTTTCATGCAACATGAGTGCTTATAAGTGTCTCAATGAGATTTGTACAAGTTTGACGAACTTATGAAACAACTAACAACTCCTTTCTAGGACTCTAAACCAAGTTTCATGCTACATGATTGCTTATAAGTTCCTCAATGAGCTTTGTACAAGTTTGACGAACTTATGAAACATCTAACAACGCGTTTCTAGGACTCTAAACCAAGTTTCATGCAACATGAGTACTTATAAGTGTTTCAATGAGCTTTGTACTTGTTTGACGAACTTATGAAACATCTAACAACGCATTTCTAGGACTCTAAACCAAGTTTCATGCAACATGAATGCTTATAAGTGTCTCAATGAGCTTTTTACTAGTTTGACGAACTTATGAAACATCTAACAACGCGTTTCTAGGAGTCTTAACCAAGTTTCATTCAACCCGAGTGCATATAAGTGTCTCAATGAGCTTTCTACAAGTTTGACGAACTTATGAAACATCTAACAACGCGTTTCTAGGACTCTAAACCAAGTTTCATGCAACATGACTGCTTATAAGTGTCTCAATGAGCTTTGTACTTGTTTGACGAACTTATGAAACATCTAACAACGCGTTTCTAGGACTCTAAACCAAGTTTCATGCAACATGAGTGCTTATAAGTGGCTCAATGAGTTTTGTACTAGTTTGACGAACTTATGAAACATCTAACAACGCGTTTCTAGGACTCTAAACCAAGTCTCATGCAACATGACTGCTTATAAGTGTCTCAATGATCTTTGTACTTATTTTACGAACTTATGAAACATCTAACAACGCGTTTCTAGGAGTCATAACCAAGTTTCATGCAACATCAGTGCATATAAGTGTCTCAATGAGCTTTGTACAAGTTTGAAGAACTTATGAAACATCTAACAACGTGGTTGCTAGGACTCTAACCCAAGTTTCATGCAACATGAGTGCTTATAAGTGTCTCAATGAGATTTGTACAAGTTTGACGAACTTATGAAACAACTAACAACTCCTTTCTAGGACTCTAAACCAAGTTTCATGCTACATGATTGCTTATAAGTTCCTCAATGAGCTTTGTACAAGTTTGACGAACTTATGAAACATCTAACAACGCGTTTCTAGGACTCTAAACCAAGTTTCATGCAACATGAGTACTTATAAGTGTTTCAATGAGCTTTGTACTTGTTTGACGAACTTATGAAACATCTAACAACGCATTTCTAGGACTCTAAACCAAGTTTCATGCAACATGAATGCTTATAAGTGTCTCAATGAGCTTTTTACTAGTTTGACGAACTTATGAAACATCTAACAACGCGTTTCTAGGAGTCTTAACCAAGTTTCATTCAACTTTGAGTGCATATAAGTGTCTCAATGAGCTTTCTACAAGTTTGACGAACTTATGAAACATCTAACAACGCGTTTCTAGGACTCTAAACCAAGTTTCATGCAACATGACTGCTTATAAGTGTCTCAATGAGCTTTGTACTTGTTTGACGAACTTATGAAACATCTAACAACGCGTTTCTAGGACTCTAAACCAAGTTTCATGCAACATGAGTGCTTATAAGTGGCTCAATGAGCTTTGTCACTGCTTATAAGTGTCTCAATGAGCTTTGTACTTGTTTGATGAACTTATGAAACATCTAACAACGCGTTTCTAGGACTCTAAACCAAGTTTCATGCAACATGAGTGCTTATAAGTGGCTCAATGAGCTTTTTCCTAGTTTGTCGAACTTATGAAACATCTAATAACGCGTTTCTAGGATTCAAAACCAAGTTTTATGAAACATGAGTGCTTATAAGTGGCTCAATGAACTTTGTACTAGTTTTACGAACTTATGAAACATCTAACAACACGGTTTCTAGGACTCTAAACCAAGTTACATACAACATGAGTGATTATAAATGTTTCAATGAGCTTTGTACTAGTTTGACGAACTTATGAAAAATCTAACAACGCCTTTCTAGGACTCTTAACCAAGTTTCATGCAACATGAATGCTTATAAGTGTCTCAATGAGCTTTGTACTAGTTTAACGAACTTATGAAACATCTAACAACGCGTTTCTAGGAGTCTTAACCAAGTTTCATTCAACATGAGTGCATATAAGTGTTTCAATGAGCTTTGTACAAATTTGACGAACTTATGAAACATCTAACAACGCGTTTCTAGGACTCTAAACCAAGTTTCATGCAACATGACTGCTTATAAGTGTCTCAACGAGCTTTGTACTTGTTTGACGAACTTATGAAACATCTAACAACGCGTTTCTAGGACTCTAAACCAAGTTTCATGCAACATGAGTGCTTATAAGTGGCTCAATGAGTTTTGTACTAGTTTGACGAACTTATGAAACATCTAACAACGCGTTTCTAGGACTCTAAACCAAGTCTCATGCAACATGACTGCTTATAAGTGTCTCAATGATCTTTGTACTTATTTTACGAACTTATGAAACATCTAACAACGCGTTTCTAGGAGTCATAACCAAGTTTCATGCAACATCGGTGCATATAAGTGTCTCAATGAGCTTTGTACAAGTTTGAAGAACTTATGAAACATCTAACAACGTGGTTGCTAGGACTCTAACCCAAGTTTCATGCAACATGAGTGCTTATAAGTGTCTCAATGAGATTTGTACAAGTTTGACGAACTTATGAAACAACTAACAACTCCTTTCTAGGACTCTAAACCAAGTTTCATGCTACATGATTGCTTATAAGTTCCTCAATGAGCTTTGTACAAGTTTGACGAACTTATGAAACATCTAACAACGCGTTTCTAGGACTCTAAACCAAGTTTCATGCAACATGAGTACTTATAAGTGTTTCAATGAGCTTTGTACTTGTTTGACGAACTTATGAAACATCTAACAACGCATTTCTAGGACTCTAAACCAAGTTTCATGCAACATGAATGCTTATAAGTGTCTCAATGAGCTTTTTACTAGTTTGACGAACTTATGAAACATCTAACAACGCGTTTCTAGGAGTCTTAACCAAGTTTCATTCAACCTGAGTGCATATAAGTGTCTCAATGAGCTTTCTACAAGTTTGACGAACTTATGAAACATCTAACAACGCGTTTCTAGGACTCTAAACCAAGTTTCATGCAACATGACTGCTTATAAGTGTCTCAATGAGCTTTGTACTTGTTTGACGAACTTATGAAACATCTAACAACGCGTTTCTAGGACTCTAAACCAAGTTTCATGCAACATGAGTGCTTATAAGTGGCTCAATGAGCTTTGTCACTCGCTTATAAGTGTCTCAATGAGCTTTGTACTTGTTTGATGAACTTATGAAACATCTAACAACGCGTTTCTAGGACTCTAAACCAAGTTTCATGCAACATGAGTGCTTATAAGTGGCTCAATGAGCTTTTTCCTAGTTTGTCGAACTTATGAAACATCTAATAACGCGTTTCTAGGATTCAAAACCAAGTTTTATGAAACATGAGTGCTTATAAGTGGCTCAATGAACTTTGTACTAGTTTTACGAACTTATGAAACATCTAACAACACGGTTTCTAGGACTCTAAACCAAGTTACATACAACATGAGTGATTATAAATGTTTCAATGAGCTTTGTACTAGTTTGACGAACTTATGAAAAATCTAACAACGCCTTTCTAGGACTCTTAACCAAGTTTCATGCAACATGAATGCTTATAAGTGTCTCAATGAGCTTTGTACTAGTTTAACGAACTTATGAAACATCTAACAACGCGTTTCTAGGAGTCTTAACCAAGTTTCATTCAACATGAGTGCATATAAGTGTTTCAATGAGCTTTGTACAAATTTGACGAACTTATGAAACATCTAACAACGCGTTTCTAGGACTCTAAACCAAGTTTCATGCAACATGACTGCTTATAAGTGTCTCAACGAGCTTTGTACTTGTTTGACGAACTTATGAAACATCTAACAACGCGTTTCTAGGACTCTAAACCAAGTTTCATGCAACATGAGTGCTTATAAGTGGCTCAATGAGCTTTGTCCTAGTGTATCGAACTTATGAAACATCTAACAACGCGATTTCTAAGACTCTAAACCAAGTTTCATAAACCATGAATGCTTATAAGTGTCTCAATGAGCTTTGTACTAGTTTTACGAATTTATGAAACATCTAATAACGCCTTTCTAGGACTCTAAACCAAGTTTCATGCAACATGAGAGCTTATAAGTGTCTCAATGAGCTTTGTACAAGTTTGACGAACTTATGAAACATCTAACAACTCGTTTCTAGGACTCTAAACCAAGTTTCATGTAACATGAGTGCTTATAAGTGTCTCAATGAGCTTTGTACTAGTTTGATGAACTTATGAAACATCTAACAACGCGTTTCTAGGAATTTAAACCAAGTTTCATGCAACATGAGTGCTTATAAGTGTCTCAATGAGCTTTGTACAAGTTTGAAGAACTTATGAAACATCTAACAACGTGGTTGCTAGGACTCTAAACCAAGTTTCATGCAACATGAGTACTTATAAGTGTCTCAATGAGCTTTGTACTTGTTTGACGAACTTATGAAACATCTAACAACGTGTTTCTAGGACTCTAAACCAAGTTTCATGCAACATGAGTGCTTATAAGTGGCTCAATGAGCTTTGTCACTGCTTATAAGTGTCTCAATGAGCTTTGTACTTGTTTTACGAACTTATGAAACATCTAACAACGCGTTTCTAGGACTCTAAACCAAGTTTCATGCAACATGAGTACTTATAAGTGGCTCAATGAGCTTTGTCCTAGTTTGTCGAACTTATGAAACATCTAACAACGCGTTTCTAGGATTCAAAACCAAGTTTTATGAAACATGAGTGCTTATAAGTGGCTCAATGAACTTTGTACTAGTTTTACGAACTTATGAAACATCTAACAACGCGGTTTCTAGGACTCTAAACCAAGTTACATACAACATGAGTGATTATAAATGTTTCAATGAGCTTTGTACTAGTTTGACGAACTTATGAAAAATCTAACAACGCCTTTCTAGGACTCTTAACCAAGTTTCATGCAACATGAATGCTTATAAGTGTCTCAATGAGCTTTGTACTAGTTTAACGAACTTATGAAACATCTAACAACGCGTTTCTAGGAGTCTTAACCAAGTTTCATTCAACATGAGTGCATATAAGTGTTTCAATGAGCTTTGTACAAATTTGACGAAATTATGAAACATCTAACAACGCGTTTCTAGGACTCTAAACCAAGTTTCATGCAACATGACTGCTTATAAGTGTCTCAACGAGCTTTGTACTTGTTTGACGAACTTATGAAACATCTAACAACGCGTTTCTAGGACTCTAAACCAAGTTTCATGCAACATGAGTGCTTATAAGTGGCTCAATGAGCTTTGTCCTAGTGTATCGAACTTATGAAACATCTAACAACGCGATTTCTAAGACTCTAAACCAAGTTTCATAAACCATGAATGCTTATAAGTGTCTCAATGAGCTTTGTACTAGTTTGACGAATTTATGAAACATCTAATAACGCCTTTCTAGGACTCTAAACCAAGTTTCATGCAACATGAGAGCTTATAAGTGTCTCAATGAGCTTTGTACAAGTTTGACGAACTTATGAAACATCTAACAACTCGTTTCTAGGACTCTAAACCAAGTTTCATGTAACATGAGTGCTTATAAGTGTCTCAATGAGCTTTGTACTAGTTTGATGAACTTATGAAACATCTAACAACGCGTTTCTAGGAATTTAAACCAAGTTTCATGCAACATGAGTGCTTATAAGTGTCTCAATGAGCTTTGTACAAGTTTGAAGAACTTATGAAACATCTAACAACGTGGTTGCTAGGACTCTAAACCAAGTTTCATGCAACATGAGTGCTTATAAGTGTCTCAATGAGATTTGTACAAGTTTGACGAACTTATGAAACAACTAACAACGCCTTTCTAGGACTCTAAACCAAGTTTCATGCTACATGATTGCTTATAAGTTCCTCAATGAGCTTTGTACAAGTTTGACGAACTTATGAAACATCTAACAACGCGTTTCTAGGACTCTAAACCAAGTTTCATGCAACATGAGTGCTTATAAGTGTCTCAATGAGCTTTGTACTAGTTTTACGAACTTATGAAACATCTAACAACGCGTTTCTAGGACTCTAAACCAAGTTTCATGCAACATGAGTGCTTATAAGTGGCTCAATGAGCTTTCTACTAGTTTGATGAACTTATGGAACATCTAACAACGCGGTTTCTAGTACTGTACCCCAATTTTCATGCAACATTAGTGCTTAGAAGTGTCTCAATGAGTTTTTTACTAGTTTGACGAAGTTATGAAACATCTAACAACGTGTTTATAGGACTCTAAACAAAGTTTCATGCAACATGAGTGCTTATAAGTGTCTCAATGAGCTTTGTACTAGTTTGACGAATTTATGAAACATCTAACAACGCGTTTCTAGGAGTCTTAACAAAGTTGCATTCAACATGAGTGCATATAAGTGTCTCAATGAGCTTTGTACTTGTTTGACGAACTTATGAAACATCTAAAAACGCGTTTCTAGGACTCTAAACCAAGTTTCATGCAACATGAGTGCTTATAAGTGGCTCAATGAGCTTTGTCCTAGTTTGTCGAACTTATGAAACATCTAACAACGCGATTTCTAAGACTCTAAACTAAGTTTCATGAACCATGAATGCTTATAAGTGTCTCAATGAGCTTTGTATTAGTTTGGCGAATTTATGAAACATCTAATAACGCCTTTCTAGGACTCTAAACCAAGTTTCATGCAACATGAGTGCTTATAAGTGTCTCAATGAGCTTTGTACAAGTTTGACGAACTTATGAAACATCTAACAACTCGTTTCTAGGACTCTAAACCAAGTTTCATGCAAGATGAGTGCTTATAAGTGTCTCAATGACCTTATTACTAGTTTGATGAACTTATGAAACATCTAACAACGCGTTTCTAGGAATTTAAACCAAGTTTCATGCAACATGAGTGCTTATAAGTGTCTCAATGAGCTTTGCTTTGCACTAGTTTGACGAACTTATGAAACAACTAACAACGCCTTTCTAGGACTCTTAACCAAATTTCATGCTACATGATTGCTTTATAATTTCCACAATGAGCTCTGTACAAGTTTGACGAATTTATGAAACATCTAAAAACGCGTTTCTAGGACTCTAAACCAAGTTTCATGCAACATGAGTACTTATAAGTGTCTCAATGAGCTTTGTACTTGTTTGACGAACTTATGAAACATCTAACAACGCGTTTCTAGGACTCTAAACCAAGTTTAATGCAACATGAGTGCTTATAAGTGGTTCAATGAGCTTTGCACTAGTTTGACGAACTTATGAAAAATCTAACAACGCGTTTCTAGGACTCTAAACCAAGTTTCATGCAACACGAGTGCTTATAAGTGTCTCAATGAGCTTTGTACTAGTTTGACGAACTTATGAGAAATCTAACAACGCGTTTCTAGGACTCTAAACCAAGTTTCATGCAACATGAGTAAGCCTTATAAGTGTCTCAATGAGCTTTGTACTTGTTTGACGAACTTATGAAACATCTAACAACGCGGTTTCTAGGACTCTAAACCAAGTTTCATGCAACATGAGTTCTTATAAGTGTCTCAATGAGCTTTGTACTAGTTTGACGAACTTATGAAACATCTAACAACGCGTTTCTAGGAGTCTTAACAAAGTTGCATTCAACATGAGTGCATATAAGTGTCTCAATGAGTTTTGTACAAGTTTAACGAACTTATGAAACATCTAACAACGTGTTTCTAGGACTCTAAACCAAGTTTCATGCAACATAAGTGCTTATAAGTGTCTCAATGAGCTTTGTACTTGTTTGACGAACTTATGAAACATCTAACAACGCGTTTCTAAGACTCTAAACCAAGTTTCATGCAACATGAGTTCTTATAAGTGGCTCAATGAACTTTGTAATAGTTTGACGAACTTATGAAACATCTAACAACGCGGTTTCTAGGACTCTAAACCAAGTTACATGCAACATGAGTGCTTATAAATGTTTCAATGAGCTTTGTACTAGTTTGACGAACTTATGAAAAATCTAACAACGCGTTTCTAGGACTCTAAACCAAATTTCATGCAACATGAATGCTTATAAGTGTCTCAATGAGCTTTGTACTAGTTTGACGAACTTATGAAACATCTAACAACGCGTTTCTAGGACTCTTAACCAAGTTTCATTCAACATGAGTGCATATAAGTGTCTCAATGAGCTTTGTACAAGTTTGACGAACTTATGAAATATCTAACAATGCGTTTCTAGGACTATAAACCAAGTTTCATGCAACATGACTTGCTTATAAGTGTCTCAATGAGCTTTGTACTAGTTTGACGAACTTATGAAACATCTAAGAACGTGTTTATAGGACTCTAAACCAAGTTTCATGCAACATGAGTGCTTATAAGTGTCTCAATGAGCTTTGTACTAGTTTGACGAACTTATGAAACATCTAACAACGCGTTTCTAGGAGTCTTAACAAAGTTGCATTCAAGATGAGTGCATATAAGTGTCTCAAATAGCTTTGTACAAGTTTAACGAACTAATGAAACATCTAACAACGCGTTTCTAGGACTCTAAACCAAGTTTCATGCAACATGAGTACTTATAAGTGTCTCAATGAGCTTTGTACATGTTTGACGAACTTATGAAACATCTAACAACGCATTTCTAGGACTCTAAACCAAGTTTAATGCAACATGAGTGCTTATAAGTTGCTCAATGAGCTTTGCACTAGTTTGACGAACTTATGAAAAATCTAACAACGCGTTTCTAGGACTCTAAACCAAGTTTCATGCAACATGAGTGCTTATAAGTGTCTCAATGAGCTTTGTACAAGTTTGACGAACTTATGAAACATCTAACAACTCGTTTCTAGGACTCTAAACCAAGTTTCATGCAACATGAGTGCTTATAAGTGTCTCAATGAGCTTATTACTAGTTTGATGAACTTATGAAACATCTAACAACGCGTTTCTAGGAATTTAAACCAAGTTTCATGCAACATGAGTGCTTATAAGTGTCTCAATGAGCTTTGCACTAGTTTGACGAAATTATGAAACAACTAACAACGATTTTCTAGGACTCTAAACCAAGTTTCATGCTACATGATTGCTTATAAGTTCCCCAATGAGCTTTGTACAAGTTTGACGAACTTATGAAACATCTAACAACGCGTTTCTAGGACTCTAAACCAAGTTTCATGCAACATGAGTACTTATAAGTGTCTCAATGAGCTTTGTACTTGTTTGACGAACTTATGAAACATCTAACAACTCGTTTCTAGGACTCTAAATCAAGTTTAATGCAACATGAGTGCTTATAAGTGGCTCAATGAGCTTTGCACTAGTTTGACGAACTTATGAAAAATCTAACAACGCGTTTCTAGGACTCTAAACCAAGTTTCATGCAACACGAGTGCTTATAAGTGTCTCAATGAGCTTTGTACTAGTTTGACGAACTTATGAGAAATATAACAACGCGTTTCTAGGACTCTAAACCAAGTTTCATGCAACATGAGTAAGCCTTATAAGTGTCTCAATGAGCTTTGTACTTGTTTGACGAACTTATGAAACATCTAACAACGCGGTTTCTAGGACTCTAAACCAAGTTTCATGCAACATGAGTTCTTATAAGTGTCTCAATGAGCTTTGTACTAGTTTGACGAACTTATGAAACATCTAACAACGCGTTTCTAGGAGTCTTAACAAAGTTGCATTCAACATGAGTGCATATAAGTGTCTCAATGAGTTTTGTACAAGTTTAACGAACTTATGAAACATCTAACAACGTGTTTCTAGGACTCTAAACCAAGTTTCATGCAACATGAGTGCTTATAAGTGTCTCAATGAGCTTTGTACTTGTTTGACGAACTTATGAAACATCTAACAACGCGTTTCTAAGACTCTAAACCAAGTTTCATGCAACATGAGTTCTTATAAGTGGCTCAATGAACTTTGTAATAGTTTGACGAACTTATGAAACATCTAACAACGCGGTTTCTAGGACTCTAAACCAAGTTACATGCAACATGAGTGCTTATAAATGTTTCAATGAGCTTTGTACTAGTTTGACGAACTTATGAAAAATCTAACAACGCGTTTCTAGGACTCTAAACCAAATTTCATGCAACATGAATGTTTATAAGTGTCTCAATGAGCTTTGTACTAGTTTGACGAACTTATGAAACATCTAACAACGCGTTTCTAGGAGTCATAACCAAGTTTCATTCAACATGAGTGCATATAAGTGTCTCAATGAGCTTTGTACAAGTTTGACGAACTTATGAAACATCTAACAGCGCGTTTCTAGGACTCTAAACCAAGTTTCATGCAACATGACTGCTTATAAGTGTCTCAATGAGCTTTGTACTAGTTTGACGAACTTGTGAAACATCTAAGAACGCGTTTATAGGACTCTAAACCAAGTTTCATGCAACATGGGTGCTTATAAGTGTCTCAATGAGCTTTGTACTAGTTTGACGAACTTATGAAACATCTAACAACGCGTTTCTAGGAGTCTTAACAAAGTTGCATTCAAGATGAGTGCATATAAGTGTCTCAATGAGCTTTGTACAAGTTTAACGAACTAATGAAACATCTAACAACGCGTTTCTAGGACTCTAAACCAAGTTTCATGCAACATGAGTACTTATAAGTGTCTCAATGAGCTTTGTACTTGTTTGACGAACTTATGAAACATCTAACAACACGTTTCTAGGACTCTAAACCAAGTTTAATGCAACATGAGTGCTTATAAGTGGCTCAATGAGCTTTGCACTAGTTTGACGAACTTATGAAAAATCTAACAACGCGTTTCTAGGACTCTAAACCAAGTTTCATGCAACATGAGTGCTTATAAGTGTCTCAATGAGCTTTGTACTAGTTTGACGAACTTATGAAAAATCTAACAACGCGTTTCTAGGACTCTAAACCAAGTTTCATGCAACATGAGTAAGCCTTATAAGTGTCTCAATAAGCTTTGTACTTGTTTGACGAACTTATGAAACATCTAACAACGCGGTTTCTAGGACTCTAAACCAAGTTTCATGCAACATGAGTTCTTATAAGTGTCTCAATGAGCTTTGTACTAGTTTGACGAACTTATGAAACATCTAACAACGCGTTTCTAGGAGTCTTAACAAAGTTGCATTCAACATGAGTGCATATAAGTGTCTCAATGAGTTTTGTACAAGTTTAACGAACTTATGAAACATCTAACAACGTGTTTCTAGGACTCTAAACCAAGTTTCATGCAACATGAGTGCTTATAAGTGTCTCAATGAGCTTTGTACTTGTATGACGAACTTATGAAACATCTAACAACGCGTTTCTAAGACTCTAAACCAAGTTTCATGCAACATGAGTGCTTATAAGTGGCTCAATGAACTTTGTACTAGTTTGACGAACTTATGAAACATCTAACAACGCGTTTCTAGGACTCTAAACCAAGTTTAATGCAACATGAGTGCTTATAAATGTTTCAATGAGCTTTGTACTAGTTTGACGAACTTATGAAAAATCTAACAACGCGTTTCTAGGACTCTAAACCAAGTTTCATGCAACATGAATGCTTATAAGTGTCTCAATGAGCTTTGTACTAGTTTGACGAACTTATGAAACATCTAACAACGCGTTTCTAGGAGTCTTAACCAAGTTTAATTCAACATGAGTGCATATAAGTGTCTCAATGAGGTTTGTACAAGTTTGACGAACTTATGAAACATCTAACAACGCGTTTCTAGGACTCTAAACCAAGTTTCATGCAACATGACTGCTTATAAGTGTCTCAGTGAGCTTTGTACTAGTTTGACAAAATTTATGAAACATCTAAGAACGCGTTTATAGGACTCTAAACCAAGTTTCATGCAACATGAGTGCTTATAAGTGTCTCAATGAGCTTTGTACTAGTTTGACGAACTTATGAAACATCTAACAACGCGTTTCTAGGAGTCTTAACAAAGTTGCATTCAAGATGAGTGCATATAAGTGTCTCAATGAGCTTTGTACAAGTTTAACGAACTTATGAAACATCTAACAACGCGTTTCTAGGATTCAAAACCAAGTTTCATGCAACATGAGTGCTTATAAGTGTCTCAATGAACTTTGTACTTGTTTGACGAACTTATGAAACATCTAACAACGCGTTTCTAAGACTCTAAACCAAGTTTCATGTAACATGAGTTCTTATAAGTGGCTCAATGAACTTTGTACTAGTTTGACGAACTTACAAAACATCTAACAACGCGGTTTCTAGGACTCTAAACCTAGTTACATGCAAGATGAGTGCTTATAAATGTTTCAATGAGCTTTGTACTAGTTTGACGAACTTATCAAAAATCTAACAACGCGTTTCTAGGACTCTAAACCAAGTTTCATGCAACATGAATGCTTATAAGTGTCTCAATGAGCTTTGTACTAGTTTGACGAACTTATGAAACATCTAACAACGCGTTTCTAGGAGTCTTAACCAAGTTTCATTCAACATGAGTGCATATAAGTGTCTGAATGAGTTTTGTACAAGTTTAACGAACTTATGAAACATCTAACAACGCGTTTATAGGACTCTAAACCAAGTTTCATGCAACATGAGTGCTTATAAGTGTCTCAATGAGCTTTGTCCTAGTTTGACGAACTTATGAAACATCTAACAACGCGTTTCTAGGAGTCTTAACAAAGTTGCATTCAAGATGAGTGAATATAAGTGTCTCAATGAGCTTTGTACAAGTTTAACGAACTTATGAAACATCTAACAACACGTTTCTAGGATTCAAAACCAAGTTTCATGCAACATGAGTGCTTATAAGTGTCTCAATGAGCTTTGTACTTGTTTGACGAACTTATGAAACATCTAACAACGCGTTTCTAGGACTCTAAACCAAGTTTCATGCAACATGAGTGCTTATAAGTGGCTCAATGAACTTTTTACTAGTTTGACGAACTTATGAAACATCTAACAACGCGGTTTCTAGGACTCTAAACCAAGTTACATGCAACATGAGTGCTTATAAATGTTTCAATGAGCTTTGTACTAGTTTGACGAACTTATGAAAAATCTAACAACGCGTTTCTAGGACTCTAAACCAAGTTTCATGCAACATGAATGCTTATAAGTGTCTCAATGAGCTTTGTACTTGTTTGACGAACTTATGAAACATCTAACAACGCGTTTCTAGGACTCTAAACCAAGTTTCATGCAACATGAGTGCTTATAAGTGTCTCAATGAGCTTTGTACTAGTTTGACGAACTTATGAAACATCTAACAACGCGTTTCTAGGACTCTAAACCAAGTTTCATGCAACATGATTGCTTATAAGTGTCTCAAAGAGCTTTGTACTTGTTTGACGAACTTATGAAACATCTAACAACGCGTTTCTAGGACTCTAAACCAAGTTTCATGCAACAAGAGTGCTTATAACTTGCTCAATGAGCTTTGTCCTAGTTTGTCGAACTTATGAAACATCTAACAACGCGTTTCTAGGATTCAACACCAAGTTTTATGCAACATGAGTGCTTATAAGTTTCTCAATGAGCTTTGTACTTGTTTGACGAACTTATGAAACATCTAACAACGCGTTTCTAGGACTCCAAGTTTCATGCAACATGAGTGCTTAAAAGTGGCTCAATGAACTTTGTACTAGTTTTACGAACTTAAGAAACATCTAACAACGCGGTTTCTAGGACTCTAAACAAAGTTACATGCAACATGAGTGCTTATAAATGTTTCAATGAGCTTTGTACTAGTTTTACGAACTTATGAAAAATCTAACAACTCGTTTCTAGGACTCTAAACCAAGTTTCATGCAACATGAAAGCTTATAAGTGTCTCAATGAGCTTTGTACTAGTTTAACGAACTTATGAAACATCTAACAACGCGTTTCTAGGAGTCTAAACCAAGTTTCATGCAACATGAGTGCTTATAAGTGTCTCAATGAGCTTTGTACAAGTTTGACGAACTTATGAAACATCTAACAACGCGTTTCTAGGACTCTAAACCAAGTTTCATGCAACATGACTGCTTATAAGTGTCTCAACGAGCTTTGTACTTGTTTGACGAACTTATAAAACATCTAACAACGCGTTTCTAGGACTCTAAACCATGTTTCATGCAAAATGAGTGCTTATAAGTGGCTCAATGAGCTTTGTCCTAGTTTGTCGAACTTATGAAACATCTAACAACGCGATTTCTAAGACTCTAAACCAAGTTTCATGAACCATGGATGCTTATAAGTGTCTCAATGAGCTTTGTACTAGTTTGGCGAATTTATGAAACATCTAATAACGCCTTTCTAGGACTCTAAACCAAGTTTCATGCAACATGAGTGCTTATAAGTGTCTCATTGAACTTTGTACAAGTTTGACGAACTTATGAAACATCTAACAACTCGTTTCTAGGACTCTAAACCAAGTTTCAAGCAACATGGGTCCTTATAAGTGTCTCAATGAGCTTTGTACTAGTTTGAGGAACTTATGAAACATCTAACAACGCGTTTCTAGGACTCTAAACCAAGTTTCATGCAACATGAGTGCTTATAAGTGGCTCAATGAGCTTTGCACTAGTTTGACGAACTTATGAAAATCTAACAACGCGTTTCTAGGACTCTAAACCAAGTTTCATGCAACATGAGTGCTTATAAGTGTCTCAATGCGCTTTGTACTAGTTTGACGAACTTATGAAAAATCTAACAACGCGTTTCTAGGACTCTAAACCAAGTTTCATGCAACATGAGTAAGCCTTATAAGTGTCTCAATGAACTCTGTACTTGTTTGACGAATATATGAAACATCTAACAACGCGGTTTCTAGGACTCTAAACCAAGATTCATGCAACATGAGTTCTTATAAGTGTCTCAATGAGCTTTGTACTAGTTTGACGAACTTATGAAACATCTAACAACGCGTTTCTAGGAGTCTTAACCAAGTTTCATTCAACATGAGTGCATATAAGTGTCTCAATGGGCTTTGTACAAGTTTGACGAACTTATGAAACATCTAACAACGCGTTTCTAGGACTCTAAACCAAGTTTCATGCAACATGAGTGCTTATAAGTGTCTCAATGAGATTTGTAATTGTTTTACGAACTTATGAAACATCTAACAACGCGTTTCTAGGACTCTAAACAAAGTTTCATGCAACATGAGTGCTTATAAGTGGCTCAATGTGCTTTGTACTAGTTTGATGAACTTATGGAACATCTAACAACGCGGTTTCTAGTACTGTAAACCAATTTTCATGCAACATTAGTGCTTAGAAGTGTCTCAATGAGTTTTGTACTAGTTTGACGAACTTATGAAACATCTAACAACGCGTTTATAGGACTCTAAACCAAGTTTCATGCAACATGAGTGCTTATAAGTGTCTCAATGAGTTTTGTACTAGATTGACGAAATTATGAAACAACTAACAACGCGTTTCTAGGAGTCTTAACAAAGTTGCATTCAACATGAGTGCATATAAGTGTCTCAATGAGCTTTGTACAAGTTTAACGAACTTATGAAACATCTAACAACGCGTTTCTAGGATTCAAAACCAAGTTTCATGCAACATGAGTCCTTATAAGTGTCTCAATGAGCTTTGTACTTGTTTTACGAACTTATGAAACATCTAACAACGCGTTTCTAGGATTCTAAACCAAGTTTCATGCAACATGAGTGCTTATAAGTGGCTCAATGAGCTTTGTCCTAGTTTATCGAACTTATGAAACATCTAACAACGCGATTTCTAAGACTCTAAACCAAGTTTCATGAACCATGAGTGCTTATAACTGTCTCAATGAGCTTTGTACTAGTTTGGCGAATTTATGAAACATCTAATAATGCCTTTCTAGGACTCTAAACCAAGTTTCATGCAACATGAGTGCTTATAAGTGTCTCAATGAGCTTTCTACAAGTTTGACGAAATTATGAAACATCTAACAACTCGTTTCTAGGACTCTAAACCAAGTTTCATGCTACATGAGTGCTTATAAGTGTCTCAATGCGCTTTGTACTAGTTTGATGAACTTATGAAACATCTAACAACGCGTTTCTAGGAATTTAAACCAAGTTTCATGCAACATGAGTGCTTATAAGTGTCTCAATGAGCTTTGTACAAGTTTGAAGAATTTATGAAACATCTAAGAACGTGGTTGCTAGGACGCTAAACCAAGTTACATGCAACATGAGTGCTTATAAATGTTTCAATGAGCTTTGTACTAGTTTGACGAACTTATAAAACATCTAACAACGCGTTTCTAGGACTCTAAACCAAGTTTCATGCAACATAAATGCTTATAAGTGTCTCAATCAGCTTTATACTAGTTTGACGAACTTATGAAACATCTAACAACGCGTTTCTAGGAGTCTTAACCAAGTTTCATTCAACATGAGTGCATATAAGTGTCTCAATGATCTTTGTACAAATTTGACGAACTTATGAAACATCGAACAACGCGTTTCTATGACTCTAAACCAAGTTTCATGCAACATGACTGCTTATAAGTGTCTCAATGAGCTTTGTACTTGTTTGACGAACTTATGAAACATCTAACAACGCGTTTCTAAGAGTCTTAACCAAGTTTCATTCAACATGAGTGAATATAAGTGTCTCAATGAGCTTTGTACAAGTTTGACGAACTTATGAAACATCTAACAACGCGTTTCTAGGACTCTAAACCAAGTTTCATGCAACATGACTGCTTATAAGTGTTTCAATGAGCTTTGTACTAGTTTGACGAACTAATGAAACATCTAACAACGCGGTTTCTAGGACGTTAAACCAAGTTTCATGCAACATGGGTGCATATAAGTGTCTCAATGAGCTTTTTACAAGTTTGACGAACTTATGAAACATCTAACAACGCGTTTCTAGGACTCTAAACCAAGTTTCATGCAACATGAGTGCTTATAAGTGGCTCAATGAGCTTTGTCCTAGTTTGTCGAACTTATGAAACATCTAACAACGCGTTTCTAGGATTCAAAACCAAGTTTCATGCAACATGAGTGCTTATAAGTGTCTCAATGAGCTTTGTACTTGTTTGACGAACTTATGAAACTTCTAACAAAGCGTTTCTAGGACTCTAAACCAAGTTTCATGCAACATGAGTGCTTAT
Organism: Cochlearia excelsa; assembly: GCA_963556525.1. Taxonomy (NCBI): domain Eukaryota; kingdom Viridiplantae; phylum Streptophyta; class Magnoliopsida; order Brassicales; family Brassicaceae; genus Cochlearia; species Cochlearia excelsa. The sequence goes on from CAUVZT010000071.1 coordinate 130,334, forward strand.
AAGTGGCTCAATGAGCTTTGTCCTAGTTTGTCGAACTTATGAAACATCTAACAACGCGATTTCTAAGACTCTAAACCAAGTTTCATGAACCATGAGTGCTTTTAAGTGTCTCAATGAGCTTTGTACTAGTTTGGCGAATTTATGAAACATCTAATAACGCCTTTCTAGGACTCTAAACCAAGTTTCATGCAACATGAGTGCTTATAAGTGTCTCAATGAGCTTTGTACAAGTTTTACGAACTTATGAAACATCTAACAACTCGTTTCTAGGACTCTAAACCAAGTTTCATGCAACATGAGTGCTTATAAGTGTCTCAATGAGCTTTGTACTAGTTTGACGAACTTATGAAAAATCTAACAACGTGATTGCTAGGACTCTAAACCAAGTTTCATGCAACATGAGTAAGCCTTATAAGTGTCTCAATGAGCTTTGTACTTGTTTGACGAACTTATGAAACATCTAACAACGCGGTTTCTAGGACTCTAAACCAAGTTTCATGCAGCATGAGTTCTTATAAGTGTCTCAATGAGCTTTGTACTAGTTTGACGAACTTATGAAACATCTAACAACGCGTTTCTAGGAGTCTTAACAAAGTTGCATTCAACATGAGTTCATATAATTGTCTTTATGAGTTTTGTACAAGTTTAACGAACTTATGAAACATCTAACAACGTGTTTCTAGGACTCTAAACCAAGTTTCATGCAACATGAGTGCTTATAAGTGTCTCAATGAGATTTGTACAAGTTTGACGAAATTATGAAACATCTAACAACTCGTTTCTAGGACTCTAAATCAAGTTTCATGTAAGATGAGTGCTTATAAGTGTCTCAATGCTCTTTGTACTAGTTTGATGAACTTATGAAACATCTAACAACGCGTTTCTAGGAATTTAAACGAAGTTTCATGCAACATGAGTGCTTATAAGTGTCTCAATGAGCTTTGTACAAGTTTGTAGAACTTATGAAACATCTAACAACGCGTTTCTAGGAGTCTTAACAAAGTTGCATTCAACATGAGTGCATATAAGTGTCTCAATGAGTTTTGTACAAGTTTAACGAACTTATGAAACATCTAACAACGTGTTTCTAGGACTCTAAACCAAGTTTCATGCAACATGAGTGCTTATAAGTGTCTCAATGAGCTTTGTACTTGTTTGACGAACTTATGAAACATCTAACAACGCGTTTTTAGGACTCTAAACCAAGTTTCATGCAACATGAGTGCTTATAAGTGGCTCAATGAGCTTTGTACTAGTTTGATGAACTTATGGAACTTCTAACAACGCGGTTTATAGTACGTAAACCAATTTTCATGCAACTTTAGTGCTTATAAGTGTCTCAATGAGTTTTGTACTAGTTTGACGAACTTATGAAACATCTAACAATGCGTTTATAGGACTCTAAACCAAGTTTCATGCAACATGAGTGCTTATAAGTGTCTCAATGAGCTTTGTACTAGTTTGACGAACTTATGAAACATCTAACAACGCGTTTCTAGGGGTCTTAACAAAGTTGCATTCAACATGAGTGAATATAAGTGTCTCAATGAGCTTTGTACAAGTTTAACGAACTTATGAAACATCTAACAACGCGTTTCTAGGATTCAAAACCAAGTTTCATGCAACATGAGTGCTTATAAGTGTCTCAATGAGCTTTGTACTTGTTTGACGAACTTATGAAACATCTAACAACGCGTTTCTAGGACTCGAAAACAAGTTTCATGCAACATGAGTGCTTATAAGTGGCTTAATGAGCTTTGTACTAGTTTGACGAACTTATGAAACATCTAACAACGCGGTTTCTAGAACTCTAAACCAAGTTACATGCAACATGAGTGCTTATAAATGTTTCAATGAGCTTTGTACTAGTTTACGAACTTATGAAAAATCTAACAACGCGTTTCTAGGACTCTAAACCAAGTTTCATGCAACATGAATGCTTATAAGTGTCTCAATGAGCTTTGTACTAGTTTGACGAACTTATGAAACATCTAACAACGCGTTTCTAGGAGTCTTAACCAAGTTTCATTAAACATGAGTGCATATAAGTGTCTCAATGAGCTTTGTACAAGTTTGACGAACTTATGAAACATCTAACAACGCGTTTCTAGGACTCTAAACCAAGTTTCATGCAACATGAGTGCTTATAAGTGTCTCAATGAGCTTTGTCCTTGTTTGACGAACTTATGAAACATCTAACAACGCGTTTCTAGGAGTCTTAACAAAGTTGCATTCAAGATGAGTGCATATAAGTGTCTCAATGAGCTTTGTACAAGTTTAACGAACTTATGAAACATCTAACAACGCGTTTCTAGGATTCAAAACCAAGTTTCATGCAACATGAGTGCTTATAAGTGTCTTAATGACCTTTGTACTTGTTTGACGAACTTATGAAACATCTAACAACGCGTTTCTAGGACTCTAAACCAAGTTTCATGCAACATGAGTGCTTATAAGTGGCTCAATGAGCTTTGTCCTAGTTTATCGAACTTATGAAACATCTAACAACGCGATTTCTAAGACTCTAAACCAAGTTTCATGAACCATGAGTGCTTATAACTGTCTCAATGAGCTTTGTACTAGTTTGGCGAATTTATGAAACATCTAATAATGCCTTTCTAGGACTCTAAACCAAGTTTCATGCAACATGAGTGCTTATAAGTGTCTCAATGAGCTTTGTACTTGTTTGACGAACTTATGAAACATCTAACAACGCGGTTTCTAGGACTCTAAACCAAGTTTCATGCAGCATGAGTTCTTATAAGTGTCTCAATGAGCTTTGTACTAGTTTGACGAACTTATGAAACATCTAACAACGCGTTTCTAGGAGTCTTAACAAAGTTGCATTCAACATGAGTTCATATAATTGTCTTTATGAGTTTTGTACAAGTTTAACGAACTTATGAAACATCTAACAACGTGTTTCTAGGACTCTAAACCAAGTTTCATGCAACATGAGTGCTTATAAGTGTCTCAATGAGATTTGTACAAGTTTGACGAAATTATGAAACATCTAACAACTCGTTTCTAGGACTCTAAATCAAGTTTCATGTAAGATGAGTGCTTATAAGTGTCTCAATGCTCTTTGTACTAGTTTGATGAACTTATGAAACATCTAACAACGCGTTTCTAGGAATTTAAACCAAGTTTCATGCAACATGAGTGCTTATAAGTGTCTCAATGAGCTTTGTACAAGTTTGTAGAACTTATGAAACATCTAACAACGCGTTTCTAGGAGTCTTAACAAAGTTGCATTCAACATGAGTGCATATAAGTGTCTCAATGAGTTTTGTACAAGTTTAACGAACTTATGAAACATCTAACAACGTGTTTCTAGGACTCTAAACCAAGTTTCATGCAACATGAGTGCTTATAAGTGTCTCAATGAGCTTTGTACTTGTTTGACGAACTTATGAAACATCTAACAACGCGTTTTTAGGACTCTAAACCAAGTTTCATGCAACATGAGTGCTTATAAGTGGCTCAATGAGCTTTGTACTAGTTTGATGAACTTATGGAACTTCTAACAACGCGGTTTATAGTACTGTAAACCAATTTTCATGCAACTTTAGTGCTTATAAGTGTCTCAATGAGTTTTGTACTAGTTTGACGAACTTATGAAACATCTAACAATGCGTTTATAGGACTCTAAACCAAGTTTCATGCAACATGAGTGCTTATAAGTGTCTCAATGAGCTTTGTACTAGTTTGACGAACTTATGAAACATCTAACAACGCGTTTCTAGGGGTCTTAACAAAGTTGCATTCAACATGAGTGAATATAAGTGTCTCAATGAGCTTTGTACAAGTTTAACGAACTTATGAAACATCTAACAACGCGTTTCTAGGATTCAAAACCAAGTTTCATGCAACATGAGTGCTTATAAGTGTCTCAATGAGCTTTGTACTTGTTTGACGAACTTATGAAACATCTAACAACGCGTTTCTAGGACTCGAAAACAAGTTTCATGCAACATGAGTGCTTATAAGTGGCTTAATGAGCTTTGTACTAGTTTGACGAACTTATGAAACATCTAACAACGCGGTTTCTAGAACTCTAAACCAAGTTACATGCAACATGAGTGCTTATAAATGTTTCAATGAGCTTTGTACTAGTTTGACGAACTTATGAAAAATCTAACAACGCGTTTCTAGGACTCTAAACCAAGTTTCATGCAACATGAATGCTTATAAGTGTCTCAATGAGCTTTGTACTAGTTTGACGAACTTATGAAACATCTAACAACGCGTTTCTAGGAGTCTTAACCAAGTTTCATTAAACATGAGTGCATATAAGTGTCTCAATGAGCTTTGTACAAGTTTGACGAACTTATGAAACATCTAACAACGCGTTTCCAGGACTCTAAACCAAGTTTCATGCAACATGAGTGCTTATAAGTGTCTCAATGAGCTTTGTCCTTGTTTGACGAACTTATGAAACATCTAACAACGCGTTTCTAGGAGTCTTAACAAAGTTGCATTCAAGATGAGTGCATATAAGTGTCTCAATGAGCTTTGTACAAGTTTAACGAACTTATGAAACATCTAACAACGCGTTTCTAGGATTCAAAACCAAGTTTCATGCAACATGAGTGCTTATAAGTGTCTTAATGACCTTTGTACTTGTTTGACGAACTTATGAAACATCTAACAACGCGTTTCTAGGACTCTAAACCAAGTTTCATGCAACATGAGTGCTTATAAGTGGCTCAATGAGCTTTGTCCTAGTTTATCGAACTTATGAAACATCTAACAACGCGATTTCTAAGACTCTAAACCAAGTTTCATGAACCATGAGTGCTTATAACTGTCTCAATGAGCTTTGTACTAGTTTGGCGAATTTATGAAACATCTAATAATGCCTTTCTAGGACTCTAAACCAAGTTTCATGCAACATGAGTGCTTATAAGTGTCTCAATGAGCTTTGTACAAGTTTGACGAAATTATGAAACATCTAACAACTCGTTTCTAGGACTCTAAACCAAGTTTCATGCAACATGAGTGCTTATAAGTGTCTCAATGCGCTTTGTACTAGTTTGATGAACTTATGAAACATCTAACAACGCGTTTCTAGGAATTTAAACCAAGTTTCATGCAACATGAGTGCTTATAAGTGTCTCAATGAGCTTGGTACAAGTTTGAAGAACTTATGAAACATCTAACAACGTGGTTGCTAGGACTCTAAACCAAGTTTCATGCAACATGAGTGCTTATAAGTGTCTCAATGAGATTTGTACAAGTTTGACGAACTTATGAAACATCTAACAACACGTTTCTAGGACTCTAAACCAAGTTTCATGCAACATGAGTACTTATAAGTGTCTCAATGAGCTTTGTACTTGTTTGACGACCTTATGAAACATCTAACCACGCGTTTCTAGGACTCTAAACCAAATTTCATGCAACATGAGTGCTTGTAAGTGGCTCAATGAGCTTTGCACTAGTTTGACGAACTTATGAAAAATCTAACATCGCGTTTCTAGGACTCTAAACCAAGTTTCATGCAACATGACTGCTTATAAGTGTCTCAATGAGCTTTGTACTTGTTTGACGAACTTATGAAACATCTAACAACGCGTTTCTAGGACTCTAAACCAAGTTTCATGCAACATGAGTGCTTATAAGTGGCTCAATGAGCTTTGTCCTAGTTTATCAAACTTATGAAACATCTAACAACGCGATTTCTAAGACTCTAAACCAAGTTTCATGAACCATGAGTGCTTATAACTGTCTCAATGAGCTTTGTACTAGTTTGGCGAATTTATGAAACATCTAATAATGCCGTTCTAGGACTCTAAACCAAGTTTCATGCAACATGAATGCTTATAAGTGTCTCAATGAGCTTTGTACAAGTTTGACGAAATTATGAAACATCTAACAACTCGTTTCTAGGACTCTAAACCAAGTTTCATGCAACATGAGTGCTTATAAGTGTCTCAATGCGCTTTGTACTAGTTTGATGAACTTATGAAACATCTAACAACGCGTTTCTAGAATTCAAAACCAAGTTTCATGCAACATGAGTGCTTATAAGTGTCTCAATGAGCTTTGTACTTGTTTGACGAACTTATGAAACATCTAACAACGCGTTTCTAGGACTCTAAAACAAGTTTCATGCAACATGCGTGCTTATAAGTGGCTCAATGAGCTTTGTACTAGTTTGACGAACTTATGAAACATCTAACAACGCGGTTTCTAGAACTCTAAACCAAGTTACATGCAACATGAGTGCTTATAAATGTTTCAATGAGCTTTGTACTAGTTTGACGAACTTATGAAAAATCTTACAACGCGTTTCTAGGACTCTAAACCAAGTTTCATGCAACATGAATGCTTATAAGTGTCTCAATGAGCTTTGTACTAGTTTGATGAACTTATAAAACATCTAACAACGCGTTTCTAGGAGTCTTAACCAAGTTTCATTAAACATGAGTGCATATAAGTGTCTCAATGAGCTTTGTACAAGTTTGACGAACTTATGAAACATCTAACAACGCGTTTCTAAGACTCTAAACCAAGTTTCATGCAACATGAGTGCTTATAAGTGTCTCGATGAGCTTTGTACAAGTTTGACGAAATTATGAAACATCTAACAACTCGTTTCTAGGACTCTAAACCAACTTTCATGCAACATGAGTGCTTATAAGTGTCTCAATGCGCTTTGTACTAGTTTGATGAACTTATGAAACATCTAACAACGCGTTTCTAGGAATTTAAACCAAGTTACATGCAACATGAGTGCTTATAAGTGTCTCAATGAGCTTTGTACAAGTTTGAAGAACTTATGAAACATCTAACAACGTGGTTGCTAGGACTCTAAACCAAGTTTCATGCAACATGAGTGCTTATAAGTGTCTCAATGAGATTTGTACAAGTTTGACGAAATTATGAAACATCTAACAACTTGTTTCTAGGACTCTAAATCAAGTTTCATGTAAGATGAGTGCTTATAAGTGTCTCAATGCGCTTTGTACTAGTTTGATGAACTTATGAAACATCTAACAACGCGTTTCTAGGAATTTAAACCAAGTTTCATGCAACATGAGTGCTTCTAAGTGTCTCAATGAGCTTTGTACAAGTTTGTAGATCTTATGAAACATCTAACAACGTGGTTGCTAGGACTCTAAACCAAGTTTCATGCACATGAGTGCTTATAAGTGTCTCAATGAGATTTGTACAAGTTTGACGAGCTTATGAAACATCTAACAACACGTTTCTAGGACTCTAAACCAAGTTTCATGCAACATGAGTGCTTATAAGTGTCTCAATGAGATTTGTACAAGTTTGACGAACTTATGAAACATCTAACAACACGTTTCTAGGACTCTAAACCAAGTTTCATGCAACATGAGTACTTATAAGTGTCTCAATGAGCTTAGTACTTGTTTGACGAATTTATGAAACATCTAACAACGCGTTTCTAGGACTCTAAACCAAGTTTCATGCAACATGAGTGCTTGTAAGTGGCTCAATGAGCTTTGCACTAGTTTGACGAACTTATGAAAAATCTAACATCGCGTTTCTAGGACTCTAAACCAAGTTTCATGCAACATGACTGCTTATAAGTGTCTTAATGAGCTTTGTACTTGTTTGACGAACTTATGAAACATCTAACAACGCGTTTCTAGGACTCTAAACCAAGTTTCATGCAACATGAGTGCTTATAAGTGGCTCAATGAGCTTTGTCCTAGTTTATCGAACTTATGAAACATCTAACAACGCGATTTCTAAGACTCTAAACCAAGTTTCATGAACCATGAGTGCTTATAACTGTCTCAATGAGCTTTGTACTAGTTTGGCGAATTTATGAAACATCTAATAATGCCTTTCTAGAACTCTAAACCAAGTTTCATGCAACATGAGTGCTTATAAGTGTCTCAATGAGCTTTGTACAAGTTTGACGAAATTATGAAACATCTAACAACTCGTTTCTAGGACTCTAAACCAAGTTTCATGCAACATGAGTGCTTATAAGTGTCTCAATGCGCTTTGTACTAGTTTGATGAAATTATGAAACATCTAACAACGCGTTTCTAGGAATTTAAACCAAGTTTCATGCAACATGAGTGCTTATAAGTGTCTCAATGAGCTTTGTACAAGTTTGAAGAACTTATGAAACATCTAACAACGTGGTTGCTAGGACTCTAAACCAAGTTTCATGCAACATGAGTGATTATAAGTGTCTCAATGAGATTTGTACAAGTTTGACGAAATTATGAAACATCTAACAACTCGTTTATAGGACTCTAAATCAAGTTTCATGTAACATGAGTGCTTATAAGTGTCTCAATGCGCTTTGTACTAGTTTGATGAACTTATGAAACATCTAACAACGCGTTTCTAAGAATTTAAACCAAGTTTCATGCAACATGAGTTCTTATAAGTTTCTCAATGAGCTTTGTACAAGTTTGAAGAACTTATGAAACATCTAACAACGTGGTTGCTAGGACTCTAAACCAAGTTTCATGCAACATGAGTGCTTATAAGTGTCTCAATGAGATTTGTAAAAGTTTGACGAACTTATGAAACATCTAACAACACGTTTCTAGGACTCTAAACCAAGTTTCATGCAACATGAGTACTTATAAGTGTCTCAATGAGCTTAGTACTTGTTTGACGAATTTATGAAACATCTAACAACGCGTTTCTAGGACTCTAAACCAAGTTTCATGCAACATGAGTGCTTGTAAGTGGCTCAATGAGCTTTGCACTAGTTTGACGAACTTATGAAAAATCTAACATCGCGTTTCTAGGACTCTAAACCAAGTTTCATGCAACATGACTGCTTATAAGTGTCTTAATGAGCTTTGTACTTGTTTGACGAACTTATGAAACATCTAACAACGCGTTTCTAGGACTCTAAACCAAGTTTCATGCAACATGAGTGCTTATAAGTGGCTCAATGAGCTTTGTCCTAGTTTATCGAACTTATGAAACATCTAACAACGCGATTTCTAAGACTCTAACCCAAGTTTCATGAACCATGAGTGCTTATAATTGTCTCAATGAGCTTTGTACTAGTTTGGCGAATTTATGAAACATCTAATAATGCCTTTCTAGAACTCTAAACCAAGTTTCATGCAACATGAGTGCTTATAAGTGTCTCAATGAGCTTTGTACAAGTTTGACGAAATTATGAAACATCTAACAACTCGTTTCTAGGACTCTAAACCAAGTTTCATGCAACATGAGTGCTTATAAGTGTCTCAATGCGCTTTGTACTAGTTTGATGAAATTATGAAACATCTAACAACGCGTTTCTAGGAATTTAAACCAAGTTTCATGCAACATGAGTGATTATAAGTGTCTCAATGAGATTTGTACAAGTTTGACGAAATTATGAAACATCTAACAACTCGTTTATAGGACTCTAAATCAAGTTTCATGTAACATGAGTGCTTATAAGTGTCTCAATGCGCTTTGTACTAGTTTGATGAACTTATGAAACATCTAACAACGCATTTCTAAGAATTTAAACCAAGTTTCATGCAACATGAGTTCTTATAAGTGTCTCAATGAGCTTTGTACAAGTTTAAAGAACTTATGAAACATCTAACAACGTGGTTGCTAGGACTCTAAACCAAGTTTCATGCAACATGAGTGCTTATAAGTGTCTCCATGAGATTTGTAAAAGTTTGACGAACTTATGAAACATCTAACAACACGTTTCTAGGACTCTAAACCAAGTTTCATGCAACATGAGTACTTATAATTGTCTCAATGAGCTTAGTACTTGTTTGACGAATTTATGAAACATCTAATAATGCCTTTCTAGAACTCTAAACCAAGTTTCATGCAACATGAGTGCTTATAAGTGTCTCAATGAGCTTTGTACAAGTTTGACGAAATTATGAAACATCTAACAACTCGTTTCTAGGACTCTAAACCAAGTATCATGCAACATGAGTGCTTATAAGTGTCTCAATGCGCTTTGTACTAGTTTGATGAAATTATGAAACATCTAACAACGCGTTTCTAGGAATTTAAACCAAGTTTCATGCAACATGAGTGCTTATAAGTGTCTCAATGAGCTTTGTATAAGTTTGAAGAACTTATGAAACATCTAACAACGTGGTTGCTAGGACTCTAAACCAAGTTTCATGCAAAATGAGTGATTATAAGTGTCTCAATGAGATTTGTACAAGTTTGACGAAAATTTGAAACATCTAACAACTCGTTTCTAGGACTCTAAATCAAGTTTCATGTAACATGAGTGCTTATAAGTGTCTCAATGCGCTTTGTACTAGTTTGATGAACTTATGAAACATCTAACAACGCGTTTCTAGGAATTTAAACCAAGTTTCATGCAACATGAGTGCTTATAAGTGTCTCAATGAGCTTTGTACAAGTTTGACGAAATTATGAAACATCTAACAACTCGTTTCTAGGACTCTAAACCAAGTTTCATGCAACATGAGTGCTTATAAGTGTCTCAATGCGCTTTGTACTAGTTTGATGAACTTATGAAACATCTAACAACGCGTTTCTAGGAATTTAAACCAAGTTTCATGCAACATGAGTGCTTATAAGTGTCTCAATGAGCTTGGTACAAGTTTGAAGAACTTATGAAACATCTAACAACGTGGTTGCTAGGACTCTAAACCAAGTTTCATGCAACATGAGTGCTTATAAGTGTCTCAATGAGATTTGTACAAGTTTGACGAACTTATGAAACATCTAACAACACGTTTCTAGGACTCTAAACCAAGTTTCATGCAACATGAGTACTTATAAGTGTCTCAATGAGCTTTGTACTTGTTTGACGACCTTATGAAACATCTAACCACGCGTTTCTAGGACTCTAAACCAAATTTCATGCAACATGAGTGCTTGTAAGTGGCTCAATGAGCTTTGCACTAGTTTGACGAACTTATGAAAAATCTAACATCGCGTTTCTAGGACTCTAAACCAAGTTTCATGCAACATGACTGCTTATAAGTGTCTCAATGAGCTTTGTACTTGTTTGACGAACTTATGAAACATCTAACAACGCGTTTCTAGGACTCTAAACCAAGTTTCATGCAACATGAGTGCTTATAAGTGGCTCAATGAGCTTTGTCCTAGTTTATCAAACTTATGAAACATCTAACAACGCGATTTCTAAGACTCTAAACCAAGTTTCATGAACCATGAGTGCTTATAACTGTCTCAATGAGCTTTGTACTAGTTTGGCGAATTTATGAAACATCTAATAATGCCGTTCTAGGACTCTAAACCAAGTTTCATGCAACATGAATGCTTATAAGTGTCTCAATGAGCTTTGTACAAGTTTGACGAAATTATGAAACATCTAACAACTCGTTTCTAGGACTCTAAACCAAATTTCATGCAACATGAGTGCTTATAAGTGTCTCAATGCGCTTTGTACTAGTTTGATGAACTTATGAAACATCTAACAACGCGTTTCTAGAATTCAAAACCAAGTTTCATGCAACATGAGTGCTTATAAGTGTCTCAATGAGCTTTGTACTTGTTTGACGAACTTATGAAACATCTAACAACGCGTTTCTAGGACTCTAAAACAAGTTTCATGCAACATGCGTGCTTATAAGTGGCTCAATGAGCTTTGTACTAGTTTGACGAACTTATGAAACATCTAACAACGCGGTTTCTAGAACTCTAAACCAAGTTACATGCAACATGAGTGCTTATAAATGTTTCAATGAGCTTTGTACTAGTTTGACGAACTTATGAAAAATCTTACAACGCGTTTCTAGGACTCTAAACCAAGTTTCATGCAACATGAATGCTTATAAGTGTCTCAATGAGCTTTGTACTAGTTTGATGAACTTATAAAACATCTAACAACGCGTTTCTAGGAGTCTTAACCAAGTTTCATTAAACATGAGTGCATATAAGTGTCTCAATGAGCTTTGTACAAGTTTGACGAACTTATGAAACATCTAACAACGCGTTTCTAAGACTCTAAACCAAGTTTCATGCAACATGAGTGCTTATAAGTGTCTCGATGAGCTTTGTACAAGTTTGACGAAATTATGAAACATCTAACAACTCGTTTCTAGGACTCTAAACCAACTTTCATGCAACATGAGTGCTTATAAGTGTCTCAATGCGCTTTGTACTAGTTTGATGAACTTATGAAACATCTAACAACGCGTTTCTAGGAATTTAAACCAAGTTACATGCAACATGAGTGCTTATAAGTGTCTCAATGAGCTTTGTACAAGTTTGAAGAACTTATGAAACATCTAACAACGTGGTTGCTAGGACTCTAAACCAAGTTTCATGCAACATGAGTGCTTATAAGTGTCTCAATGAGATTTGTACAAGTTTGACGAAATTATGAAACATCTAACAACTTGTTTCTAGGACTCTAAATCAAGTTTCATGTAAGATGAGTGCTTATAAGTGTCTCAATGCGCTTTGTACTAGTTTGATGAACTTATGAAACATCTAACAACGCGTTTCTAGGAATTTAAACCAAGTTTCATGCAACATGAGTGCTTCTAAGTGTCTCAATGAGCTTTGTACAAGTTTGTAGATCTTATGAAACATCTAACAACGTGGTTGCTAGGACTCTAAACCAAGTTTCATGCACATGAGTGCTTATAAGTGTCTCAATGAGATTTGTACAAGTTTGACGAGCTTATGAAACATCTAACAACACGTTTCTAGGACTCTAAACCAAGTTTCATGCAACATGAGTGCTTATAAGTGTCTCAATGAGATTTGTACAAGTTTGACGAACTTATGAAACATCTAACAACACGTTTCTAGGACTCTAAACCAAGTTTCATGCAACATGAGTACTTATAAGTGTCTCAATGAGCTTAGTACTTGTTTGACGAATTTATGAAACATCTAACAACGCGTTTCTAGGACTCTAAACCAAGTTTCATGCAACATGAGTGCTTGTAAGTGGCTCAATGAGCTTTGCACTAGTTTGACGAACTTATGAAAAATCTAACATCGCGTTTCTAGGACTCTAAACCAAGTTTCATGCAACATGACTGCTTATAAGTGTCTTAATGAGCTTTGTACTTGTTTGACGAACTTATGAAACATCTAACAACGCGTTTCTAGGACTCTAAACCAAGTTTCATGCAACATGAGTGCTTATAAGTGGCTCAATGAGCTTTGTCCTAGTTTATCGAACTTATGAAACATCTAACAACGCGATTTCTAAGACTCTAAACCAAGTTTCATGAACCATGAGTGCTTATAACTGTCTCAATGAGCTTTGTACTAGTTTGGCGAATTTATGAAACATCTAATAATGCCTTTCTAGAACTCTAAACCAAGTTTCATGCAACATGAGTGCTTATAAGTGTCTCAATGAGCTTTGTACAAGTTTGACGAAATTATGAAACATCTAACAACTCGTTTCTAGGACTCTAAACCAAGTTTCATGCAACATGAGTGCTTATAAGTGTCTCAATGCGCTTTGTACTAGTTTGATGAAATTATGAAACATCTAACAACGCGTTTCTAGGAATTTAAACCAAGTTTCATGCAACATGAGTGCTTATAAGTGTCTCAATGAGCTTTGTACAAGTTTGAAGAACTTATGAAACATCTAACAACGTGGTTGCTAGGACTCTAAACCAAGTTTCATGCAACATGAGTGATTATAAGTGTCTCAATGAGATTTGTACAAGTTTGACGAAATTATGAAACATCTAACAACTCGTTTATAGGACTCTAAATCAAGTTTCATGTAACATGAGTGCTTATAAGTGTCTCAATGCGCTTTGTACTAGTTTGATGAACTTATGAAACATCTAACAACGCGTTTCTAAGAATTTAAACCAAGTTTCATGCAACATGAGTTCTTATAAGTTTCTCAATGAGCTTTGTACAAGTTTGAAGAACTTATGAAACATCTAACAACGTGGTTGCTAGGACTCTAAACCAAGTTTCATGCAACATGAGTGCTTATAAGTGTCTCAATGAGATTTGTAAAAGTTTGACGAACTTATGAAACATCTAACAACACGTTTCTAGGACTCTAAACCAAGTTTCATGCAACATGAGTACTTATAAGTGTCTCAATGAGCTTAGTACTTGTTTGACGAATTTATGAAACATCTAACAACGCGTTTCTAGGACTCTAAACCAAGTTTCATGCAACATGAGTGCTTGTAAGTGGCTCAATGAGCTTTGCACTAGTTTGACGAACTTATGAAAAATCTAACATCGCGTTTCTAGGACTCTAAACCAAGTTTCATGCAACATGACCGCTTATAAGTGTCTTAATGAGCTTTGTACTTGTTTGACGAACTTATGAAACATCTAACAACGCGTTTCTAGGACTCTAAACCAAGTTTCATGCAACATGAGTGCTTATAAGTGGCTCAATGAGCTTTGTCCTAGTTTATCGAACTTATGAAACATCTAACAACGCGATTTCTAAGACTCTAACCCAAGTTTCATGAACCATGAGTGCTTATAATTGTCTCAATGAGCTTTGTACTAGTTTGGCGAATTTATGAAACATCTAATAATGCCTTTCTAGAACTCTAAACCAAGTTTCATGCAACATGAGTGCTTATAAGTGTCTCAATGAGCTTTGTACAAGTTTGACGAAATTATGAAACATCTAACAACTCGTTTCTAGGACTCTAAACCAAGTTTCATGCAACATGAGTGCTTATAAGTGTCTCAATGCGCTTTGTACTAGTTTGATGAAATTATGAAACATCTAACAACGCGTTTCTAGGAATTTAAACCAAGTTTCATGCAACATGAGTGATTATAAGTGTCTCAATGAGATTTGTACAAGTTTGACGAAATTATGAAACATCTAACAACTCGTTTATAGGACTCTAAATCAAGTTTCATGTAACATGAGTGCTTATAAGTGTCTCAATGCGCTTTGTACTAGTTTGATGAACTTATGAAACATCTAACAACGCATTTCTAAGAATTTAAACCAAGTTTCATGCAACATGAGTTCTTATAAGTGTCTCAATGAGCTTTGTACAAGTTTGAAGAACTTATGAAACATCTAACAACGTGGTTGCTAGGACTCTAAACCAAGTTTCATGCAACATGAGTGCTTATAAGTGTCTCAATGAGATTTGTAAAAGTTTGACGAACTTATGAAACATCTAACAACACGTTTCTAGGACTCTAAACCAAGTTTCATGCAACATGAGTACTTATAATTGTCTCAATGAGCTTAGTACTTGTTTGACGAATTTATGAAACATCTAATAATGCCTTTCTAGAACTCTAAACCAAGTTTCATGCAACATGAGTGCTTATAAGTGTCTCAATGAGCTTTGTACAAGTTTGACGAAATTATGAAACATCTAACAACTCGTTTCTAGGACTCTAAACCAAGTATCATGCAACATGAGTGCTTATAAGTGTCTCAATGCGCTTTGTACTAGTTTGATGAAATTATGAAACATCTAACAACGCGTTTCTAGGAATTTAAACCAAGTTTCATGCAACATGAGTGCTTATAAGTGTCTCAATGAGCTTTGTATAAGTTTGAAGAACTTATGAAACATCTAACAACGTGGTTGCTAGGACTCTAAACCAAGTTTCATGCAAAATGAGTGATTATAAGTGTCTCAATGAGATTTGTACAAGTTTGACGAAAATTTGAAACATCTAACAACTCGTTTCTAGGACTCTAAATCAAGTTTCATGTAACATGAGTGCTTATAAGTGTCTCAATGCGCTTTGTACTAGTTTGATGAACTTATGAAACATCTAACAACGCGTTTCTAGGAATTTAAACCAAGTTTCATGCAACATGAGTGCTTATAAGTGTCTCAATGAACTTTGTACAAGTTTGAAAAACTTATGAAACATCTAACAACGTGGTTGCTAGGACTCTAAACCAAGTTTCATGCAACATGAGTGCTTATAAGTGTCTCAATGAGATTTGTACAAGTTTGACGAACTTATGAAATATCTAACAACACGTTTCTAGGACTCTAAACCAAGTTTCATGCAACATGAGTACTTATAAGTGTCTCAATGAGCTTTGTACTTGTTTGACGATCTTATGAAACATCTAACAACGCGTTTCTAGGACTCTAAACCAAGTTTCATGCAACATGAGTTCTTGTAAGTGGCTCAATGAGCTTTGCACTAGTTTGACGAACTTATGAAAAATCTAACATCGCGTTTCTAGGACTCTAAACAAAGTTTCATGCAAGATGAGTGCTTATAAGTGTCTCAATAAGCTTTGTACTAGTTTGACGAACTTATGAAACATCTAACAACGCGTTTCTAGGAGTCTTAACCAAGTTTCATGCAACATCGTGCATATAAGTGTCTCAATGAGCTTTGTACAAGTTTGACGAACTTATGAAACATCTAACAACGCGTTTCTAGGACTCTAAACCAAGTTTCATGCAACATGAGTGCTTATAAGTGTCTCAATGAGCTTTGTACTAGTTTGACGAACTTATGAAACATCTAACAACGCGTTTCTAGGAGTCTTAACCAAGGTTCATGCAACATCAGTGCATATAAGTGTCTCAATGAGCTTTGTACAAGTTTGACCAACTTATGAAACATCTAACAACGCGTTTCTAGGACTCTAAACAAATTTTCATGCAACATGAGTGCTTATAAGTGTCTCAATGAGCTTTGTACTAGTTTGACGAACTTATGAAACATCTAACAACTCGTTTCTAGGACTCTAAACCAAGTTTCATGCAACATGAGTGCTTATAATTGTCTCAGTGAGCTTTGTACTAGTTTGACGAACTTATGAAACATCTAACAACGCGTTTCTAGGAGTCTTAACCAAGTTTCATGCAACATCAGTGCATATAAGTGTCTCAATGAGCTGTGTACAAGTTTGACGAACTTATGAAACATCTAACAAAGCGTTTCTAGGAATCTAAACCAAGTTTCATGCAACATGAGTGCTTATAAGTTTCTCAATGAGCTTTGTACAAGTTTAACGATCTTATGAAACATCTAACAACGCTTTTCTAGGACTATAAACCAAGTTTCATGCAACATGAGTGCTTATAAGTGTCTCAATGAGATTTGTACAAGTTTGACGAAATTATGAAACATCTAACAACTCGTTTCTAGGACTCTAAATCAAGTTTCATGTAAGATGAGTGCTTATAAGTGTCTCAATGCGGTTTGTACTAGTTTGATGAACTTATGAAACATCTAACAACGCGTTTCTAGGAATTTAAACCAAGTGAGTTCATGCAAGTGTCATGAGTGCAAGTTATAAGTGTCTCAATGAGCTTTGTACAAGTTTGTAGAACTTATGAAACATCTAACAACGTGGTTGCTAGGACTCTAAACCAAGTTTCATGCCACATGAGTGCTTATAAGTGTCTCAATGAGATTTGTACAAGTTTGACGAACTTATGAAACATCTAACAACACGTTTCTAGGACTCTAAACCAAGTTTCATGCAACATGAGTACTAATAAGTGTCTCAATGAACTTTGTACTTGTTTGACGAACTTATGAAACATCTAACAACGCGTTTCTAGGACTCTAAACCAAGTTTCATGCAACATGAGTGCTTGTAAGTGGCTCAATGAGCTTTGCACTAGTTTGACGAACTTATGAAAAATCTAACATCGCGTTTCTAGGACTCTAAACTAAGTTTCATGCAACATGAGTGCTTATAAGTGTCTCAATGAGCTTTGTACTTGTTTGACGAACTTATGAAACATCTAACAACGCGTTTCTAGGACTCTAAACCAAGTTTCATGCAACATGAGTGTTTATAAGTGGCTCAATGAGCTTTGTCCTAGTTTATCGAACTTATGAAACATCTAA
The DNA here is from genome assembly GCA_963556525.1 of Cochlearia excelsa. Lineage (NCBI taxonomy): Eukaryota > Viridiplantae > Streptophyta > Magnoliopsida > Brassicales > Brassicaceae > Cochlearia > Cochlearia excelsa. The sequence continues at coordinate 148,073 of CAUVZT010000071.1, forward strand.
CAACGCGATTTCTAAGACTCTAAACCAAGTTTCATGAACCATGAGTGCTTAAAACTGTCTCAATGAGCTTTGTACTAGTTTGACGAATTTATGAAACATCTAATAATGCCTTTCTAGGACTCTAAACCAAGTTTCATGCAACATGAGTGCTTATAAGTGTCTCAATGAGCTTTGTACAAGTTTGACGAAATTATGAAACATCTAACAACTCGTTTCTAGGACTCTAAACCAAGTATCATGCAACATGAGTGCTTATAAGTGTCTCAATGCGCTTTGTACTAGTTTGATGAAATTATGAAACATCTAACAACGCGTTTCTAGGAATTTAAACCAAGTTTCATGCAACATGAGTGCTTATAAGTGTCTCAATGAGCTTTGTATAAGTTTGAAGAACTTATGAAACATCTAACAACGTGGTTGCTAGGACTCTAAACCAAGTTTCATGCAAAATGAGTGATTATAAGTGTCTCAATGAGATTTGTACAAGTTTGACGAAAATTTGAAACATCTAACAACTCGTTTCTAGGACTCTAAATCAAGTTTCATGTAACATGAGTGCTTATAAGTGTCTCAATGCGCTTTGTACTAGTTTGATGAACTTATGAAACATCTAACAACGCGTTTCTAGGAATTTAAACCAAGTTTCATGCAACATGAGTGCTTATAAGTGTCTCAATGAGCTTTGTACAAGTTTGAAAAACTTATGAAACATCTAACAACGTGGTTGCTAGGACTCTAAACCAAGTTTCATGCAACATGAGTGCTTATAAGTGTCTCAATGAGATTTGTACAAGTTTGACGAACTTATGAAATATCTAACAACACGTTTCTAGGACTCTAAACCAAGTTTCATGCAACATGAGTACTTATAAGTGTCTCAATGAGCTTTGTACTTGTTTGACGATCTTATGAAACATCTAACAACGCGTTTCTAGGACTCTAAACCAAGTTTCATGCAACATGAGTTCTTGTAAGTGGCTCAATGAGCTTTGCACTAGTTTGACGAACTTATGAAAAATCTAACATCGCGTTTCTAGGACTCTAAACAAAGTTTCATGCAAGATGAGTGCTTATAAGTGTCTCAATAAGCTTTGTACTAGTTTGACGAACTTATGAAACATCTAACAACGCGTTTCTAGGAGTCTTAACCAAGTTTCATGCAACATCGAGTGCATATAAGTGTCTCAATGAGCTTTGTACAAGTTTGACGAACTTATGAAACATCTAACAACGCGTTTCTAGGACTCTAAACCAAGTTTCATGCAACATGAGTGCTTATAAGTGTCTCAATGAGCTTTGTACTAGTTTGACGAACTTATGAAACATCTAACAACGCGTTTCTAGGAGTCTTAACCAAGGTTCATGCAACATCGGTGCATATAAGTGTCTCAATGAGCTTTGTACAAGTTTGACCAACTTATGAAACATCTAACAACGCGTTTCTAGGACTCTAAACAAATTTTCATGCAACATGAGTGCTTATAAGTGTCTCAATGAGCTTTGTACTAGTTTGACGAACTTATGAAACATCTAACAACTCGTTTCTAGGACTCTAAACCAAGTTTCATGCAACATGAGTGCTTATAATTGTCTCAATGAGCTTTGTACTAGTTTGACGAACTTATGAAACATCTAACAACGCGTTTCTAGGAGTCTTAACCAAGTTTCATGCAACATCAGTGCATATAAGTGTCTCAATGAGCTGTGTGTACAAGTTTGACGAACTTATGAAACATCTAACAAAGCGTTTCTAGGAATCTAAACCAAGTTTCATGCAACATGAGTGCTTATAAGTTTCTCAATGAGCTTTGTACAAGTTTAACGATCTTATGAAACATCTAACAACGCTTTTCTAGGACTATAAACCAAGTTTCATGCAACATGAGTGCTTATAAGTGTCTCAATGAGATTTGTACAAGTTTGACGAAATTATGAAACATCTAACAACTCGTTTCTAGGACTCTAAATCAAGTTTCATGTAAGATGAGTGCTTATAAGTGTCTCAATGCGCTTTGTACTAGTTTGATGAACTTATGAAACATCTAACAACGCGTTTCTAGGAATTTAAACCAAGTTTCATGCAACATGAGTGCTTATAAGTGTCTCAATGAGCTTTGTACAAGTTTGTAGAACTTATGAAACATCTAACAACGTGGTTGCTAGGACTCTAAACCAAGTTTCATGCCACATGAGTGCTTATAAGTGTCTCAATGAGATTTGTACAAGTTTGACGAACTTATGAAACATCTAACAACACGTTTCTAGGACTCTAAACCAAGTTTCATGCAACATGAGTACTAATAAGTGTCTCAATGAACTTTGTACTTGTTTGACGAACTTATGAAACATCTAACAACGCGTTTCTAGGACTCTAAACCAAGTTTCATGCAACATGAGTGCTTGTAAGTGGCTCAATGAGCTTTGCACTAGTTTGACGAACTTATGAAAAATCTAACATCGCGTTTCTAGGACTCTAAACTAAGTTTCATGCAACATGACTGCTTATAAGTGTCTCAATGAGCTTTGTACTTGTTTGACGAACTTATGAAACATCTAACAACGCGTTTCTAGGACTCTAAACCAAGTTTCATGCAACATGAGTGCTTATAAGTGGCTCAATGAGCTTTGTCCTAGTTTATCGAACTTATGAAACATCTAACAACGCGATTTCTAAGACTCTAAACCAAGTTTCATGAACCATGACTGCTTATAAGTGTCTCAATGAGCTTTGTACAAGTTTGACGAAATTATGAAACATCTAACAACTCGTTTCTAGGACTCTAAACCAAGTATCATGCAACATGAGTGCTTATAAGTGTCTCAATGCGCTTTGTACTAGTTTGATGAAATTATGAAACATCTAACAACGCGTTTCTAGGAATTTAAACCAAGTTTCATGCAACATGAGTGCTTCTAAGTGTCTCAATGAGCTTTGTATAAGTTTGAAGAACTTATGAAACATCTAACAACGTGGTTGCTAGGACTCTAAACCAAGTTTCATGCAAAATGAGTGATTATAAGTGTCTCAATGAGATTTGTACAAGTTTGACGAAATTATGAAACATCTAACAACTCGTTTCTAGGACTCTAAATCAAGTTTCATGTAACATGAGTGCTTATAAGTGTCTCAATGCGCTTTGTTCTAGTTTGATGAACTTATGAAACATCTAACAACGCGTTTCTAGGAATTTAAACCAAGTTTCATGCAACATGAGTGCTTATAAGTGTCTCAATGAGCTTTGTACAAGTTTGAAAAACTTATGAAACATCTAACAACGTGGTTGCTAGGACTCTAAACCAAGTTTCATGCAACATGAGTGCTTATAAGTGACTCAATGAGATTTGTACAAGTTTGACGAACTTATGAAATATCTAACAACACGTTTCTAGGACTCTAAACCAAGTTTCATGCAACATGAGTACTTATAAGTGTCTCAATGAGCTTTGTACTTGTTTGACGATCTTATGAAACATCTAACAACGCGTTTCTAGGACTCTAAACCAAGTTTCATGCAACATGAGTTCTTGTAAGTGGCTCAATGAGCTTTGCACTAGTTTGACGAACTTATGAAAAATCTAACATCGCGTTTCTAGGACTCTAAACAAAGTTTCATGTAACATGAGTGCTTATAAGTGTCTCAATGAGCTTTGTATTAGTTTGACGAACTTATGAAACATCTAACAACGCGTTTCTAGGACTCTAAACCAAGTTTCATTCAACATGAGTGCTTATAAGTGTCTCAATGAGCTTTGTACAAGTTTTACGAACTTATGAAACATCTAACAACGCGTTTCTAGGACTTTAAACCAAGTTTCATGCAACATGAGTGCTTATAAGTGTCTCAATGAGCTTTGTCCTAGTTTGACGAATTTATGAAACATCTAACAACGCGTTTCTAGGACTCTAAACCAAGTTTCATGCAACATGAGTGCTTATAAGTGTCTCAATGAGCTTTGGACTAGTTTGACGAACTTATGAAACATCTAACAACGCGTTTCTAGGACTCTAAACCAAGTTTCATGCAACATGAATGCTTATAATTGTCTCAATGAGCTTTTTACTAGTTTGACGAACTTATGAAACATCTAACAACGCGTTTCTAGGAGTCTTAACAAAGTTTCATGCAACTTCTGTGCATATAAAGTGTCTCAATGAGCTTTGTACAAGTTTTACGAACTTATGAAACATCTAACAACGCGTTTCTAGGACTTTAAACCAAGTTTCATGCAACATGAGTGCTTATAAGTGTCTCAATGAGCTTTTTCCTAGTTTGACGAATTTATTAAACATCTAACAACGCGTTTCTAGGACTTTAAACCAAGTTTCATGCAACATGAGTGCTTATAAGTGTCTCAATGAGCTTTGTACTAGTTTGACGAACTTATGAAACATCTAACAACGCGTTTCTAGGACTCTAAATCAAGTTTCATGCAACATGAGTGCTTATAAGTGTCTCAATGAGCTTTGTACTAGTTTGACGAACTTATGAAACATCTATCAACGCGTTTCTAGGAGTCTTAACCAAGTTTCATGCAACATCAGTGCATATAAGTGTCTCAATGAGCTTTGTACAAGTTTGACGAACTTATGAAACATCTAACAACGCGTTTCTAGGACTCTAAACCAAGTTTCATGCAACATGAGTGCTTATAAGTGTCTCAATGAGCTTTGTACTAGTTTGACGAACTTATGAAACATCTAACAACGCGTTTCTAGGAGTCTTAACCAAGTTTCATGCAACATCAGTGCATATAAGTGTCTCAATGAGCTTTGTACAAGTTTGACGAACTTATGAAACATCTAACAACGCGTTTCTAGGACTCTAAACAAAGTTTCATGCAACATGAGTGCTTATAAGTGTCTCAATGAGCTTTGTACTAGTTTGACGAACTTATGAAACATCTAACAACTCGTTTCTAGGACTCTAAACCAAGTTTCATGCAACATGAGTGCTTATAATTGTCTCAATGAGCTTTGTACTAGTTTGACGAACTTATGAAACATCTAAAAACGCGTTTCTAGGAGTCTTAACCAAGTTTCATGCAACATCGAGTGCATATAAGTGTCTCAATGAGCTTTGTACAAGTTTGACGAACTTATGAAACATCTAACAAAGCGTTTCTAGGACTCTAAACCAAGTTTCATGCAACATGAGTGCTTATAAGTTTCTCAATGAGCTTAGTACAAGTTTAACGATCTTATGAAACATCTAACAACGCGTTTCTAGGACTCTAAACCAAGTTTCATGCAACATGAGTGCTTATAAGTGTCTCAATGAGCTTTGTAATAGTTTCATGAACTTATGAAACATCTAACAACACGGTTTCTAGGACTCTAAATCAACTTTCATGCAACATGAGTGCTTATAAGTGTCTCAATGAGCTTTGTACTAGTTTGACGAACTTATGAAACATCTAACAACGCGTTTCTAGGAGTCTTAACCAAGTTTCATGCAACATCGGTGCATATAAGTGTCTCAATGAGCTTTCTACAAGTTTGACGAACTTATGAAACATCTAACAACGCGTTTCTAGGACTCTTAACAAAGTTTCATGCAACATGAGTGCTTATAAATGTCTCAATGAGCTTTGTACTAGTTTGACGAACTTATGAAACATCTAACAACGCGTTTCTAGGACTCTAAACCAAGTTTCATGCAACATGAGTGCTTATAATTGTCTCAGTGAGCTTTGTACTAGTTTGACGAACTTATGAAACATCTAACAACGCGTTTCTAGGAGTCTTAACCAAGTTTCATGCAAACATCAGTGCATATAAGTGTCTCAATGAGCTGTGTACAAGTTTGACGAACTTATGAAACATCTAAAAAAGCGTTTCTAGGACTCTAAACCAAGTTTCATGCAACATGAGTGCTTATAAGTTTCTCAATGAGCTTTGTACAAGTTTAACGATCTTATGAAACATCTAACAACGCGTTTCTAGGACTCTAAACCAAGTTTCATGCAACATGAGTGCTTATAAGTGTCTCAATGAGCTTTGTACTAGTTTGTCGAACTTATGAAACATCTAACAATGCGGTTTCTAGGACTCTAAACCAACTTTCATGCAACATCAGTGCTTTATAAGTGTCTCAATGAGCTTTGTACTAGTTTAACGAACTTATGAAACATATAACAACGCGTTTCTAGGACGCTAAACCAAGTTTCATGCAACATGAGTGCTTATAAGTGTCTCAATGAGCTTTGTACAAGTTTGTCGAACTTATGAAACATCTAAAAACGTGGTTGCTAGGATTCTCAACCAAGTTTCATGCAACATGAGTGCTTATAATTGTCTCAATGAGCTTTGTACTAGTTTGACGAACTTATGAAACATCTAACAACGCGTTTCTAGGAGTCTTAACCAAGTTTCATGCAACATCGAGTGCATATAAGTGTCTCAAGGAGCTTTGTACAAGTTTGACGAACTTATGAAACATCTAACAACGCGTTTCTAGGACTCTAAACCAAGTTTCATGCAACATGAGTGCTTATAAGTGTCTCAATGAGCTTTGTACTAGTTTGACGAACTTATGAAACATCTAACAACTCGTTTCTAGGAGTCTTAACAAAGTTGCATTCAACATGAGGGCATATAAGTGTCTCAATGAGTTTTGTACAAGTTTAACGAAACTGATAAAACATCTAACAACGTATTTCTAGGACTCTAAAACAAGTTTCATGCAACATGAGTTCTTATAAGTGTCTCAATGAGCTTTGTACTTGTTTGACGAACTTATGAAACATCTAACAACGCGTTTCTAGGACTCTTAACCAAGTTTCCTGCAACATGAGTGCTTATAAGTGGCTCAATGAGCTTTGTACTAGTTTTACGAACTTATGAAACATCTAACAACGCGGTTTCTAGGACTCTAAACCAAGTTTCATGCAACATGAGTGCTTATAAGTATCTCAATGAGCTTTGTACTAGTTTGACGAACTTATGAAACATCCAACAACGCGTTTCTAGGACTCTAAACCAAGTTTCATGCAACATGAGTGCTTATAAGTGTCTAAATGAGCTTTTTACTAGTTTGACGAACTTATGAAACATCTAATAATGTGGTTTCTAGGACTCTAAACCAAGTTTCATGCAACACGAGTGCTTATAAGTGTCTCAATGAGATTTGTAAAAGTTTGACGAACTTATGAAACATCTAACAACACGTTTCTAGGACTCTAAACCAAGTTTCATGCAACATGAGTACTTATAAGTGTCTCAATGAGCTTTGTACTTGTTTGACGAACTTATGAAACATCTAACAACGCGTTTCTATGACTCTAAACCAAGTTTCATGCAACATGAGTGCTTGTAAGTGGCTCAATGAGCTTTGCACTAGTTTGACAAACTTATGAAAAATCTAACATCGCGTTTCTAGGACTCTAAACAAAGTTTCATGCAACATGAGTGCTTATAAGTGTCTCAATGAGCTTTGTATTAGTTTGACGAACTTATGAAACATCTAACAACGCGTTTCTAGGACTCTAAACCAAGTTTCATTCAATATGAGTGCTTATAAGTGTCTCAATGAGCTTTGTACAAGTTTTACAAACTTATGAAACATCTAACAACGCGTTTCTAGGACTTACCAAGTTTCATGCAACATGAGTGCTTATAAGTGTCTCAATGAGCTTTGTCCTAGTTTGACGAATTTATGAAACATCTAACAACGCGTTTCTAGGACTCTAAACCAAGTTTCATGCAACATGAGTGCTTATAAGTGTCTCAATGAGCTTTGTACTAGTTTGACGAACTTATGAAACATCTAACAACGCGTTTCTAGTACTCTAAACCAAGTTTCATTTAACATGAGTGCTTATAAGTGTCTCAATGAGCTTTGTACTAGTTTGACAAACTTATGAAACATCTAACAACGCGTTTCTAGGAGTCTTAACCAAGTTTCATGCAACATCAGTGCATATAAGTTTCTGAATGAGCTTTGTACAAGTTTGACGAACTTATGAAACATCTAACAACGCGTTTCTAGGACTCTAAAAAAAGTTTCATGCAACATGAGTGCTTATAAGTGTCTCAATGAGCTTTGTACTAGTTTGACGAACTTATGAAACATCTAACAACGCGTTTCTAGGAGTCTTAACCAAGTTTCATGCTACATCAGTGCATATAAGTGTCTCAATGAGCTGTGTACAACTTTGACGAACTTATGAAACATCTAAAAAAGCGTTTCTAGGACTCTAAACCAAGTTTCATGCAACATGAGTGCTTATAAGTTTCTCAATGAGCTTTGTACAAGTTTAACGATCTTATGAAACATCTAACAACGCGTTTCTAGGACTCTAAACCAAGTTTCATGCAACATGAGTACTTATAAGTGTCTCAATGAGCTTTGTACTAGTTTGATGAACTTATAAAACATCTAACAATGCGGTTTCTAGGACTCTAAACCAACTTTCATGCAACATGAGTGCTTATAAGTGTCTCAATGAGCTTTGTACTAGTTTGACGAACTTATGAAACATATAACAACGCGTTTCTAGGACTCTAAAACAAGTTTCATGCAACTTGAGTGCTTATAAGTGTCTCAATGAGCTTTGTACAAGTTTGACGAACTTATGAAACATCTAAAAACGTGGTTGCTAGAAATCTCAACCAAGTTTTATGCAACATGAGTGCTTATAATTGTCTCAATGAGCTTTGTACTAGTTTGACGAACTTATGAAACATCTAACAACGCGTTTCTAGGAGTCTTAACCAAGTTTCATGCAACATCGAGTGCATATAAGTGTCTCAAGGAGCTTTGTACAAGTTTGACGAACTTATGAAACATCTAACAACGCGTTTCTAGGACTCTAAACCAAGTTTCATGCAACATGAGTGATTATAAGTGTCTCAATGAGTTGTTGACAAAAAAAAAAAAAGTGTCTCAATGAGCTTTGTACTAGTTTGACGAACTTATGAAACATCTAACAACTCGTTTCTAGGAGTCTTAACAAAGTTGCATTCAACATGAGGGCATATAAGTGTCTCAATGAGTTTTGTACAAGTTTAACGAACTGATAAAACATCTAACAACGTATTTCTAGGACTCTAAACCAAGTTTCATGCAACATGAGTTCTTATAAGTGACTCAATGAGCTTTGTACTTGTTTGACGAACTTATGAAACATCTAACAACGCGTTTCTAGGACTCTAAACCAAGTTTCATGCAACATGAGTGCTTATAAGTGGCTCAATGAGCTTTGTACTAGTTTTACGAACTTATGAAACATCTAACAAAGCGTTTCTAGGACTCTAAAACAAGTTTCATGCAACATGAGTGCTTATAAGTGTCTCAATGAGCTTTGTACTAGTTTGACGAACTTATGAAACATCTAACAACGCGTTTCTAGGACTCTAAACCAAGTTTCATGCAACATGAGTGCTTATAATTGTCTCAATGAGCTTTGTACTAGTTTGACGAACTTATGAAACATCTAACAACGCGTTTCTCGAGTCTTAACCATGTTTCATGCAACATCAGTGCATATAAGTGTCTCAATGAGTTGTGTACAAGTTTTACGAACTTATGAAACATCTAACAAAGCGTTTCTAGGACTCTAAAACAAGTTTCATGCAACATGAGTGCTTATAAGTGTCTCAATGAGCTTTGTACAAGTTTAACGATCTTATGAAACATCTAACAATGTGTTTCTAGGACTCTAAACCAAGTTTCATGCAACATGAGTGCTTATAAGTGTCTCAATGAGCTTTGTACTAGTTTGATGAACTTATGAAACAACTAACAACGCGGTTTCTAGGACTCTAAACCAAGTTTCATGCAACATGAGTGCTTATAAGTGTCTCAATGAGCTTTGTACTAGTTTGACGAACTTATGAAACATATAACAACGCGTTTCTAGGACTCTAAACCAAGTTTCATGCAACATGAGTGCTTATAAGTGTCTCAATGAGCTTTGTACAAGTTTGACGAACTTATGAAACATCTAAAAACTTGGTTGCTAGGACTCTAAACCAAGTTTCATGCAACATCAGTGCTTATAATTGTCTCAATGAGCTTTGTACTAGTTTGACGAACTTATGAAACATCTAACAACGCGTTTCTAGGAGTCTTAACCAAGTTTCATGCAACATCAGTGCACATAAGTGTCTCAAGGAGCTTTGTACAAGTTTGACGAACTTATGAAACATCTAACAACGCGTTTCTACGACTCTAAACCAAGTTTCATGCAACATGAGTGCTTATAAGTGTCTCAATGAGCTTTGTACTAGTTTGACCAACTTATGAAACATCTAACAACTCGTTTCTAGGAGTCTTAACAAAGTTGCATTCAACATGAGGGCATATAAGTGTCTCAATGAGTTTTGTACAAGTTTGACGAACTTATAAAACATCTAACAACGTATTTCTAGGACTCTAAACCAAGTTTCATGCAACATGAGTTCTTATAAGTTTGTCAATGAGGTTTGTACTTGTTTGACGAACTTATGAAACATCTAACAACGCGTTTCTAGGACTCTAAACCAATTTTCATGCAACATGACTGCTTATAAGTGGCTCAATGAGCTTTGTACTAGTTTTACGAACTTATGAAACATCTAACAACGCGGTTTCTAGGACGTAAACCAAGTTTCATGCAACATGAGTGCTTATAAGTGTCTCAATGAACTTTGTACTAGTTTGACGAACTTATGAAACATCTAACAACCCGTTTCTAGGACTCTAAACCAAGTTTCATGCAACATGAGTGCTTATAAGTGTCTAAATGAGCTTTTTACTAGTTTGACGAACTTATGAAACATCTAACAACGCGTTTATAGGACCCTAAACCAAGTTTCATGCAACATGAGTGCTTATAAGTGTCTCAATGAGCTTTGTACTAGTTTGACCAACTTATGAAACATCTAACAACTCGTTTCTAGGAGTCTTAACAAAGTTGCATTCAACATGAGGGCATAGAAGTGTCTCAATGAGTTTTGTACAAGTTTGACGAACTTATAAAACATCTAACAACGTATTTCTAGGACTCTAAACCAAGTTTCATGCAACATGAGTTCTTATAAGTTTTGTCAATGAGCTTTGTACTTGTTTGACGAACTTATGAAACATCTAACAACACGTTTCTAGGACTCTAAACCAATTTTCATGCAACATGACTGCTTATAAGTGGCTCAATGAGCTTTGTACTAGTTTTACGAACTTATGAAACATCTAACAACGCGGTTTCTAGGACGTAAACCAAGTTTCATGCAACATGAGTGCTTATAAGTGTCTCAATGAGCTTTGTACTAGTTTGACGAACTTATGAAACATCTAATAACGCGTTTCTAGGACTCTAAACCAAGTTTCATGCAACATGAGTGCTTATAATTGTTTCAATGAGCTTTGTACTAGTTTGAAGAACTTATGAAACATCTAACAACGCGTTTCTAGGACTCTAAAACAAGTTTCATGCAACATGAGTGCTTATAAGTGTCTCAATGAACTTTGTACTAGTTTGACGAACTTATGAAACATCTAACAACGCGTTTCTAGGACTCTAAACCAATTTTCATGCAACATGAGTGCTTATAAGTGGCTCAATAAGCTTTGTACTAGTTTGACGAACTTATGAAACATCTAACAACGCGGTTTCTAGGACTCTAAACAAGGTTTCATGCAATATGAGTGCTTATAAATGTCTCAATAATCTTTGTACTAGTTTGACGAACTTATGAAACATCTAACAACGCGTCTCTAGGACTCTAAACCAAGTTTCATGCAACATGAGTGCTTATAAGTGTCTCAATGAGCTTTGTACTAGTTTGACGAACTTATGAAACATCTAACAACGCGTTTCTAGGACTCTAAACCAAGTTTCATGCAACATGAGTGCTTATAAGTGTCTCAATGAGCTATGTACTAGTATGACGAACTTATGAAACATCTAACAACGCGTTTCTAGGAGTCTTAACCAAGTTTCATGCAACATCAGTGCATATAAGTGTCTCAATGAGCTTTGTACAAGTTTGACGAACTTATGAAACATCTAACAACGCGTTTCTAGGACTCTAAACAAAGTTTCATGCAACATGAGTGCTTATAAGTGTCTCAATGAGCTTTGTACTAGTATGACGAACTTATGAAACATCTAACAACGCGTTTCTAGGAGTCTTAACCAAGTTTCATGCAACATCGTGCATATAAGTGTCTCAATGAGCTTTGTACTAGTTTGAAGAACTTATGAAACATCTAACAACGCGTTTCTAGGACTCTAAACCAAGTTTCATGCAACATGAGTGCTTATAATTGTCTCAATGAGTTTTGTACTAGTTTGACGAACTTATGAAACATCTAACAACGCGTTTCTAGGAGTCTTAACCAAGTTTCATGCAACATCAGTGCATATAAGTGTCTCAATGAGCTGTGTACAAGTTTGACGAACGTATGAAACATCTAACAAAGCGTTTCTAGGACTCTAAACCAAGTTTCATGCAACATGAGTGCTTATAATTTTCTCAATGAGCTTTGTACAAGTTTAACGATCTTATGAAACATCTAACAACGCGTTTCTAGGACTCTAAACCAAGTTTCATGCAACATGAGTGCTTATAAGTGTCTCAATGAGCTTTGTACTTGTTTGATGAACTTATGAAACATCTAACAACGCGGTTTCTAGGACTCTAAACCAAGTTTCATGCAACATGAGTGCTTATAAGTGTCTCAATGAGCTTTGTACTAGTTGACGAACTTATGAAACATATAACAACGCGTTTCTAGGACTCTAAACCAAGTTTCATGCAACATGAGTGCTTATAAGTGTCTCAATGAGCTTTGTACAAGTTTGACGAACTTATGAAACATCTAAAAACGTGGTTGCTAGGACTCTCAACCAAGTTTCATGCAACATGAGTGCTTATAATTGTCTCAATGAGCTTTGTACTGGTTTGACGAACTTATGAAACATCTAACAACGCGTTTCTAGGAGTCTTAACCAAGTTTCATGCAACATCGGTGCATATAAGTGTCTCAAGGAGATTTGTACAAGTTTGACGAACTTATGAAACATCTAACAACGCGTTTCTAGGACTCTAAACCAAGTTTCATGCAACATGATTGCTTATAAGTGTCTCAATAATCTTTGTACTAGTTTGACGAATTTATGAAACATCTAACAATGCGTTTCTAGGACTCTATTTCAAGTTTCACTCAATGAGTGCATGAGTGCTTATAAGTGTCTGTCTCAATGAGCTTTGTACTAGTATGACGAACTTATGAAACATCTAACAACGCGTTTCTAGGAGTCTTAACCAAGTTTCATGCAACATCGTGCATATAAGTGTCTCAATGATCTTTGTACAAGTTTGACAAACTTATGAAACATCTAACAACGCGTTTCTAGGACTCTAAAGAAAGTTTCATGCAACATGAGTGCTTATAAGCGTCTCAATGAGCTTTGTACTAGTTTGACGAACTTATGAAACATCTAACAACGCATTTCTAGGACTCTAAACCAAGTTTCATGCAACATGAGTGCTTATAATTGTCTCAATGAGCTTTGTACTAGTTTGACGAACTTATGAAACATCTAACAACGCGTTTCTAGGAGTCTTAACCAAGTTTCATGCAACATCAGTGCATATAAGTGTCTCAATGAGCTGTGTACAAGTTTGACGAACTTATGAAACATCTAAAAAAGCGTTTCTAGGACTCTAAACCAAGTTTCATGCAACATGAGTGCTTATAAGTTTCTCAATGAGCTTTGTACAAGTTTAACGATCTTATGAAACATCTAACAACGCGTTTCTAGGACTCTAAACCAATTTTCATGCAACATGAGTACTTATAAGTGTCTCAATGAGCTTTGTACTAGTTTGATGAACTTATAAAACATCTAACAATGCGGTTTCTAAGACTCTAAACCAACTTTCATGCAACATGAGTGCTTATAAGTGTCTCAATGAGCTTTGTACTAGTTTGACGAACTTATGAAACATTAACAACGCGTTTCTAGGACTCTAAACCAAGTTTCATGCAACTTGAGTGCTTATAAGTGTCTCAATGAGCTTTGTACAAGTTTGACGAACTTATGAAACATCTAAAAACGTGGTTGCTAGGACTCTCAACCAAGTTTTATGCAACATGAGTGCTTATAATTGTCTCAATGAGCTTTGTACTAGTTTGACAAACTTATGAAACATCTAACAACGCGTTTCTAGGAGTCTTAACCAAGTTTCATGCAACATCAGTGCATATAAGTGTCTCAAGGAGCTTTGTACAAGTTTGACGAACTTATGAAACATCTAACAACGCGTTTCTAGGACTCTAAACCAAGTTTCATGCAACATGAGTGATTATAAGTGTCTCAATGAGTTGTTGACAAAAAAAAAAGTGTCTCAATGAGCTTTGTACTAGTTTGACGAACTTATGAAACATCTAACAACTCGTTTCTAGGAGTCTTAACAAAGTTGCATTCAACATGAGGGCATATAAGTGTCTCAATGAGTTTTGTACAAGTTTAACGAACCGATAAAACATCTAACAACGTATTTCTAGGACTCTAAACCAAGTTTCATGCAACATGAGTTCTTATAAGTGTCTCAATGAGCTTTGTACTTGTTTGACGAACTTATGAAACATCTAACAACGCGTTTCTAGGACTCTAAACCAAGTTTCATGCAACATGAGTGCTTATAAGTGGCTCAATGAGCTTTGTACTAGTTTTACGAACTTATGAAACATCTAACAACGCGGTTTCTAGGACTCTAAACCAAGTTTCATGCAACATGAGTGCTTATAAGTGTCTCAATGAGCTTTGTACTAGTTTGACGAACTTATGAAACATCTAACAACGCGTTTCTAGGACTCTAAACCAAGTTTCATGCAACATGAGTGCTTATAATTGTCGCAATGAGCTTTGTACTAGTTTGACGAACTTATGAAACATCTAACAACGCGTTTCTAGGAGTCTTAACCATGTTTCATGCAACATCAGTGCATATAAGTGTCTCAATGAGCTGTGTACAAGTTTGACGAACTTATGAAACATCTAACAAAGCGTTTCTAGGACTCTAAACCAAGTTTCATGCAACATGAGTGCTTATAAGTGTCTCAATGAACTTTGTACAAGTTTAACGATCTTATTAAACATCTAACAATGTGTTTCTAGGACTCTAAACCAAGTTTCATGCAACATGAGTGCTTATAATTGTCTCAATGAGCTTTGTACTGGTTTGACGAACTTATGAAACATCTAACAACGCGTTTCTAGGAGTCTTAACCAAGTTTCATGCAACATCAGTGCATATAAGTGTCTCAAGGAGATTTGTACAAGTTTGACTAACTTATGAAACATCTAACAACGCGTTTCTAGGAGTCTTAACCAAGTTTCATGCAACATCAGTGCATATAAGTGTCTCAAGGAGCTTTGTACAAGTTTGACGAACTTATGAAACATATAACAACGCGTTTCTAGGACTCTAAACCAAGTTTCATGCAACATGAGTGCTTATAAGTGTCTCAATGAGCTTTGTACAAGTTTGACGAACTTATGAAACATCTAAAAACGTGGTTGCTAGGACTCTCAACCAAGTTTCATGCAACATGAGTGCTTATAATTGTCTCAATGAGCTTTGTACTGGTTTGACGAACTTATGAAACATCTAACAACGCGTTTCTAGGAGTCTTAACCAAGTTTCATGCAACATCAGTGCATATAAGTGTCTCAAGGAGATTTGTACAAGTTTGACGAACTTATGAAACATCTAACAACGCGTTTCTAGGACTCTAAACCAAGTTTCATGCAACATGATTGCTTATAAGTGTCTCAATAATCTTTGTACTAGTTTGACGAATTTATGAAACATCTAACAATGCGTTTCTAGGACTCTAAACAAAGTTTCATGCAACATGAGTGCTTATAACTGTCTCAATGAGCTTTGTACTAGTATGACGAACTTATGAAACATCTAACAACGCGTTTCTAGGAGTCTTAACCAAGTTTCATGCAACATCAGTGCATATAAGTGTCTCAATGATCTTTGTACAAGTTTGACAAACTTATGAAACATCTAACAACGCGTTTCTAGGACTCTAAAGAAAGTTTCATGCAACATGAGTGCTTATAAGCGTCTCAATGAGCTTTGTACTAGTTTGACGAACTTATGAAACATCTAACAACGCATTTCTAGGACTCTAAACCAAGTTTCATGCAACATGAGTGCTTATAATTGTCTCAATGAGCTTTGTACTAGTTTGACGAACTTATGAAACATCTAACAACGCGTTTCTAGGAGTCTTAACCAAGTTTCATGCAACATCGTTGCATATAAGTGTCTCAATGAGCTGTGTACAAGTTTGACGAACTTATGAAACATCTAAAAAGCGTTTCTAGGACTCTAAACCAAGTTTCATGCAACATGAGTGCTTATAAGTTTCTCAATGAGCTTTGTACAAGTTTAACGATCTTATGAAACATCTAACAACGCGTTTCTAGGACTCTAAACCAATTTTCATGCAACATGAGTACTTATAAGTGTCTCAATGAGCTTTGTACTAGTTTGATGAACTTATAAAACATCTAACAATGCGGTTTCTAAGACTCTAAACCAACTTTCATGCAACATGAGTGCTTATAAGTGTCTCAATGAGCTTTGTACTAGTTTGACGAACTTATGAAACATTAACAACGCGTTTCTAGGACTCTAAACCAAGTTTCATGCAACTTGAGTGCTTATAAGTGTCTCAATGAGCTTTGTACAAGTTTGACGAACTTATGAAACATCTAAAAACGTGGTTGCTAGGACTCTCAACCAAGTTTTATGCAACATGAGTGCTTATAATTGTCTCAATGAGCTTTGTACTAGTTTGACAAACTTATGAAACATCTAACAACGCGTTTCTAGGAGTCTTAACCAAGTTTCATGCAACATCAGTGCATATAAGTGTCTCAAGGAGCTTTGTACAAGTTTGACGAACTTATGAAACATCTAACAACGCGTTTCTAGGACTCTAAACCAAGTTTCATGCAACATGAGTGATTATAAGTGTCTCAATGAGTTGTTGACAAAAAAAAAAAGTGTCTCAATGAGCTTTGTACTAGTTTGACGAACTTATGAAACATCTAACAACTCGTTTCTAGGAGTCTTAACAAAGTTGCATTCAACATGAGGGCATATAAGTGTCTCAATGAGTTTTGTACAAGTTTAACGAACTCGATAAAACATCTAACAACGTATTTCTAGGACTCTAAACCAAGTTTCATGCAACATGAGTTCTTATAAGTGTCTCAATGAGCTTTGTACTTGTTTGACGAACTTATGAAACATCTAACAACGCGTTTCTAGGACTCTAAACCAAGTTTCATGCAACATGAGTGCTTATAAGTGGCTCAATGAGCTTTGTACTAGTTTTACGAACTTATGAAACATCTAACAACGCGGTTTCTAGGACTCTAAACCAAGTTTCATGCAACATGAGTGCTTATAAGTGTCTCAATGAGCTTTGTACTAGTTTGACGAACTTATGAAACATCTAACAACGCGTTTCTAGGACTCTAAACCAAGTTTCATGCAACATGAGTGCTTATAATTGTCGCAATGAGCTTTGTACTAGTTTGACGAACTTATGAAACATCTAACAACGCGTTTCTAGGAGTCTTAACCATGTTTCATGCAACATCAGTGCATATAAGTGTCTCAATGAGCCGTGTACAAGTTTGACGAACTTATGAAACATCTAACAAAGCGTTTCTAGGACTCTAAACCAAGTTTCATGCAACATGAGTGCTTATAAGTGTCTCAATGAACTTTGTACAAGTTTAACGATCTTATTAAACATCTAACAATGTGTTTCTAGGACTCTAAACCAAGTTTCATGCAACATGAGTGCTTATAATTGTCTCAATGAGCTTTGTACTGGTTTGACGAACTTATGAAACATCTAACAACGCGTTTCTAGGAGTCTTAACCAAGTTTCATGCAACATCAGTGCATATAAGTGTCTCAAGGAGATTTGTACAAGTTTGACTAACTTATGAAACATCTAACAACGCGGTTTCTAGGACTCTAAACCAAGTTTCATGCAACATGAGTGCTTATAAGTGTCTCAATGAGCTTTGTACTAGTTTGACGAACTTATGAAACATATAACAACGCGTTTCTAGGACTCTAAACCAAGTTTCATGCAACATGAGTGCTTATAAATGTCTCAATGAGCTTTGTACAAGTTTGACGAACTTATGAAACATCTAAAAACTTGGTTGCTAGGACTCTAAACCAAGTTTCATGCAACATGAGTGCTTATAATTGTCTCAATGAGCTTTGTACTAGTTTGACGAACTTATGAAACATCTAACAACGCGTTTCTAGGAGTCTTAACCAAGTTTCATGCAACATCGAGTGCACATAAGTGTCTCAAGGAGCTTTGTACAAGTTTGACGAACTTATGAAACATCTAACAACGCGTTTCTACGACTCTAAACCAAGTTTCATGCAACATGAGTGCTTATAAGTGTCTCAATGAGCTTTGTACTAGTTTGACCAACTTATGAAACATCTAACAACTCGTTTCTAGGAGTCTTAACAAAGTTGCATTCAACATGAGAGCATATAAGTGTCTCAATGAGTTTTGTACAAGTTTGACGAACTTATAAAACATCTAACAACGTATTTCTAGGACTCTAAACCAAGTTTCATGCAACATGAGTTCTTATAAGTTTGTCAATGAAGTTTGTACTTGTTTGACGAACTTATGAAACATCTAACAACGCGTTTCTAGGACTCTAAACCAATTTTCATGCAACATGACTGCTTATAAGTGGCTCAATGAGCTTTGTACTAGTTTTACGAACTTATGAAACATCTAACAACGCGGTTTCTAGGACGTAAACCAAGTTTCATGCAACATGAGTGCTTATAAGTGTCTCAATGAACTTTGTACTAGTTTGACGAACTTATGAAACATCTAACAACGCGTTTCTAGGACTCTAAACCAAGTTTCATGCAACATGAGTGCTTATAAGTGTCTAAATGAGCTTTTTACTAGTTTGACGAACTTATGAAACATCTAACAACGCGTTTCTAGGACTCTAAACCAAGTTTCATGCAACATGAGTGCTTATAAGTGTCTCAATGAGCTTTGTACTAGTTTGACCAACTTATGAAACATCTAACAACTCGTTTCTAGGAGTCTTAACAAAGTTGCATTCAACATGAGGGCATAGAAGTGTCTCAATGAGTTTTGTACAAGTTTGACGAACTTATAAAACATCTAACAACGCGTTTCTAGGACTCTAAACCAAGTTTCATGCAACATGAGTGCTTATAAGTGGCTCAATGAGCTTTGTACTAGTTTTACGAACTTATGAAACATCTAACAACGCGGTTTCTAGGACTCTAAACCAAGTTTCATGCAACATGAGTGCTTATAAGTGTCTCAATGAGCTTTGTACTAGTTTGACGAACTTATGAAACATCTAACAACGCGTTTCTAGGACTCTAAACCAAGTTTCATGCAACATGAGTGCTTATAATTGTCTCAATGAGCTTTGTACTAGTTTGACGAACTTATGAAACATCTAACAACGCGTTTCTAGGAGTCTTAACCATGTTTCATGCAACATCGAGTGCATATAAGTGTCTCAAGGAGATTTGTACAAGTTTGACGAACTTATGAAACATCTAACAACGCGTTTCTAGGACTCTAAACCAAGTTTCATGCAACATGATTGCTTATAAGTGTCTCAATAATCTTTGTACTAGTTTGACGAATTTATGAAACATCTAACAATGCGTTTCTAGGACTCTAAACAAAGTTTCATGCAACATGAGTGCTTATAACTGTCTCAATGAGCTTTGTACTAGTATGACGAACTTATGAAACATCTAACAACGCGTTTCTAGGAGTCTTAACCAAGTTTCATGCAACATCAGTGCATATAAGTGTCTCAATGATCTTTGTACAAGTTTGACAAACTTATGAAACATCTAACAACGCGTTTCTAGGACTCTAAAGAAAGTTTCATGCAACATGAGTGCTTATAAGCGTCTCAATGAGCTTTGTACTAGTTTGACGAACTTATGAAACATCTAACAACGCATTTCTAGGACTCTAAACCAAGTTTCATGCAACATGAGTGCTTATAATTGTCTCAATGAGCTTTGTACTAGTTTGACGAACTTATGAAACATCTAACAACGCGTTTCTAGGAGTCTTAACCAAGTTTCATGCAACATCAGTGCA
The DNA here is from genome assembly GCA_963556525.1 of Cochlearia excelsa. Lineage (NCBI taxonomy): Eukaryota > Viridiplantae > Streptophyta > Magnoliopsida > Brassicales > Brassicaceae > Cochlearia > Cochlearia excelsa. The sequence continues at coordinate 168,253 of CAUVZT010000071.1, forward strand.
TATAAGTGTCTCAATGAGCTGTGTACAAGTTTGACGAACTTATGAAACATCTAAAAAAGCGTTTCTAGGACTCTAAACCAAGTTTCATGCAACATGAGTGCTTATAAGTTTCTCAATGAGCTTTGTACAAGTTTAACGATCTTATGAAACATCTAACAACGCGTTTCTAGGACTCTAAACCAATTTTCATGCAACATGAGTACTTATAAGTGTCTCAATGAGCTTTGTACTAGTTTGATGAACTTATAAAACATCTAACAATGCGGTTTCTAGGACTCTAAACCAACTTTCATGCAACATGAGTGCTTATAAGTGTCTCAATGAGCTTTGTACTAGTTTGACGAACTTATGAAACATTAACAACGCGTTTCTAGGACTCTAAACCAAGTTTCATGCAACTTGAGTGCTTATAAGTGTCTCAATGAGCTTTGTACAAGTTTGACGAACTTATGAAACATCTAAAAACGTGGTTGCTAGGACTCTCAACCAAGTTTTATGCAACATGAGTGCTTATAATTGTCTCAATGAGCTTTGTACTAGTTTGACGAACTTATGAAACATCTAACAACGCGTTTCTAGGAGTCTTAACCAAGTTTCATGCAACATCAGTGCATATAAGTGTCTCAAGGAGCTTTGTACAAGTTTGACGAACTTATGAAACATCTAACAACGCGTTTCTAGGACTCTAAACCAAGTTTCATGCAACATGAGTGATTATAAGTGTCTCAATGAGTTGTTGACAAAAAAAAAGTGTCTCAATGAGCTTTGTACTAGTTTGACGAACTTATGAAACATCTAACAACTCGTTTCTAGGAGTCTTAACAAAGTTGCATTCAACATGAGGGCATATAAGTGTCTCAATGAGTTTTGTACAAGTTTAACGAACTAATAAAACATCTAACAACGTATTTCTAGGACTCTAAACCAAGTTTCATGCAACATGAGTTCTTATAAGTGTCTCAATGAGCTTTGTACTTGTTTGACGAACTTATGAAACATCTAACAACGCGTTTCTAGGACTCTAAACCAAGTTTCATGCAACATGAGTGCTTATAAGTGGCTCAATGAGCTTTGTACTAGTTTTACGAACTTATGAAACATCTAACAACGCGGTTTCTAGGACTCTAAACCAAGTTTCATGCAACATGAGTGCTTATAAGTGTCTCAATGAGCTTTGTACTAGTTTGACGAACTTATGAAACATCTAACAACGCGTTTCTAGGACTCTAAACCAAGTTTCATGCAACATGAGTGCTTATAATTGTCTCAATGAGCTTTGTACTAGTTTGACGAACTTATGAAACATCTAACAACGCGTTTCTAGGAGTCTTAACCATGTTTCATGCAACATCGGTGCATATAAGTGTCTCAATGAGCTGTGTACAAGTTTGACGAACTTATGAAACATCTAACAAAGCGTTTCTAGGACTCTAAACCAAGTTTCATGCAACATGAGTGCTTATAAGTGTCTCAATGAGCTTTGTACAAGTTTAACGATCTTATTAAACATCTAACAATGTGTTTCTAGGACTCTAAACCAAGTTTCATGCAACATGAGTGCTTATAATTGTCTCAATGAGCTTTGTACTGGTTTGACGAACTTATGAAACATCTAACAACGCGTTTCTAGGAGTCTTAACCAAGTTTCATGCAACATCAGTGCATATAAGTGTCTCAAGGAGATTTGTACAAGTTTGACGAACTTATGAAACATCTAACAACGCGGTTTCTAGGACTCTAAACCAAGTTTCATGCAACATGAGTGCTTATAAGTGTCTCAATGAGCTTTGTACTAGTTTGACGAACTTATGAAACATATAACAACGCGTTTCTAGGACTCTAAACCAAGTTTCATGCAACATGAGTGCTTATAAGTGTCTCAATGAGCTTTGTACAAGTTTGACGAACTTATGAAACATCTAAAAACTTGGTTGCTAGGACTCTAAACCAAGTTTCATGCAACATGAGTGCTTATAATTGTCTCAATGAGCTTTGTACTAGTTTGACGAACTTATGAAACATCTAACAACGCGTTTCTAGGAGTCTTAACCAAGTTTCATGCAACATCAGTGCACATAAGTGTCTCAAGGAGCTTTGTACAAGTTTGACGAACTTATGAAACATCTAACAACGCGTTTCTACGACTCTAAACCAAGTTTCATGCAACATGAGTGCTTATAAGTGTCTCAATGAGCTTTGTACTAGTTTGACCAACTTATGAAACATCTAACAACTCGTTTCTAGGAGTCTTAACAAAGTTGCATTCAACATGAGAGCATATAAGTGTCTCAATGAGTTTTGTACAAGTTTGACGAACTTATAAAACATCTAACAACGTATTTCTAGGACTCTAAACCAAGTTTCATGCAACATGAGTTCTTATAAGTTTGTCAATGAAGTTTGTACTTGTTTGACGAACTTATGAAACATCTAACAACGCGTTTCTAGGACTCTAAACCAATTTTCATGCAACATGACTGCGTATAAGTGGCTCAATGAGCTTTGTACTAGTTTTACGAACTTATGAAACATCTAACAACGCGGTTTCTAGGACGTAAACCAAGTTTCATGCAACATGAGTGCTTATAAGTGTCTCAATGAACTTTGTACTAGTTTGACGAACTTATGAAACATCTAACAACGCGTTTCTAGGACTCTAAACCAAGTTTCATGCAACATGAGTGCTTATAAGTGTCTAAATGAGCTTTTTACTAGTTTGACGAACTTATGAAACATCTAACAACGCGTTTCTAGGACTCTAAACCAAGTTTCATGCAACATGAGTGCTTATAAATGTCTCAATGAGCTTTGTACTAGTTTGACCAACTTATGAAACATCTAACAACTCGTTTCTAGGAGTCTTAACAAAGTTGCATTCAACATGAGGGCATAGAAGTGTCTCAATGAGTTTTGTACAAGTTTGACGAACTTATAAAACATCTAACAACGTATTTCTAGGACTCTAAACCAAGTTTCATGCAACATGAGTTCTTATAAGTTTGTCAATGAGCTTTGTACTTGTTTGACGAACTTATGAAACATCTAACAACACGTTTCTAGGACTCTAAACCAATTTTCATGCAACATGACTGCTTATAAGTGGCTCAATGAGCTTTGTACTAGTTTTACGAACTTATGAAACATCTAACAACGCGGTTTCTAGGACGTAAACCAAGTTTCATGCAACATGAGTGCTTATAAGTGTCTCAATGAGCTTTGTACTAGTTTGACGAACTTATGAAACATCTAATAACGCGTTTCTAGGACTCTAAACCAAGTTTCATGCAACATGAGTGCTTATAATTGTTTCAATGAGCTTTGTACTAGTTTGAAGAACTTATGAAACATCTAACAACGCGTTTCTAGGACTCTAAACCAAGTTTCATGCAACATGAGTGCTTATAAGTGTCTCAATGAACTTTGTACTAGTTTGACGAACTTATGAAACATCTAACAACGCGTTTCTAGGACTCTAAACCAATTTTCATGCAACATGAGTGCTTATAAGTGGCTCAATAAGCTTTGTACTAGTTTGACGAACTTATGAAACATCTAACAACGCGGTTTCTAGGACTCTAAACAAGGTTTCATGCAACATGAGTGCTTATAAGTGTCTCAATAATCTTTGTACTAGTTTGACGAACTTATGAAACATCTAACAACGCGTCTCTAGGACTCTAAACCAAGTTTCATGCAACATGAGTGCTTATAAGTGTCTCAATGAGGTTTGTACTAGTTTGACGAACTTATGAAACATCTAACAACGCGTTTCTAGGACTCTAAACCAAGTTTCATGCAACATGAGTGCTTATAAGTGTCTCAATGAGCTTTGTACTAGTATGACGAACTTATGAAACATCTAACAACGCGTTTCTAGTAGTCTTAACCAAGTTTCATGCAACATCGGTGCATATAAGTGTCTCAATGAGCTTTGTACAAGTTTGACGAACTTATGAAACATCTAACAACGCGTTTCTAGGACTCTAAACAAAGTTTCATGCAACATGAGTGCTTATAAGTGTCTCAATGAGCTTTGTACTAGTATGACGAACTTATGAAACATCTAACAACGCGTTTCTAGGAGTCTTAACCAAGTTTCATACAACATCAGTGCATATAAGTGTCTCAATGAGCTTTGTACTAGTTTGACGAACTTATGAAACATCTAACAACGCGTTTCTAGGACTCTAAACCAAGTTTCATGCAACATGAGTGCTTATAATTGTCTCAATGAGCTTTGTACTAGTTTGACGAACTTATGAAACATCTAACAACGCGTTTCTAGGAGTCTTAACCAAGTTTCATGCAACATCAGTGCATATAAGTGTCTCAATGAGCTGTGTACAAGTTTGACGAACTTATGAAACATCTAACAAAGCGTTTCTAGGACTCTAAACCAAGTTTCATGCAACATGAGTGCTTATAATTTTCTCAATGAGCTTTGTACAAGTTTAACGATCTTATGAAACATCTAACAACGCGTTTCTAGGACTCTAAACAAAGTTTCATGCAACATGAGTGCTTATAAGTGTCTCAATGAGCTTTGTACTTGTTTGATGAACTTATGAAACATCTAACAACGCGGTTTCTAGGACTCTAAACCAAGTTTCATGCAACATGAGTGCTTATAAGTGTCTCAATGAGCTTTGTACTAGTTGACGAACTTATGAAACATATAACAACGCGTTTCTAGGACTCTAAACCAAGTTTCATGCAACATGAGTGCTTATAAGTGTCTCAATGAGCTTTGTACAAGTTTGACGAACTTATGAAACATCTAAAAACGTAGTTGCTAGGACTCTCAACCAAGTTTCATGCAACATGAGTGCTTATAATTGTCTCAATGAGCTTTGTACTGGTTTGACGAACTTATGAAACATCTAACAACGCGTTTCTAGGAGTCTTAACCAAGTTTCATGCAACATCAGTGCATATAAGTGTCTCAAGGAGATTTGTACAAGTTTGACGAACTTATGAAACATCTAACAACGCGTTTCTATGACTCTAAACCAAGTTTCATGCAACATGATTGCTTATAAGTGTCTCAATAATCTTTGTACTAGTTTGACGAATTTATGAAACATCTAACAATGCGTTTCTAGGACTCTAAACAAAGTTTCATGCAACATGAGTACTTATAACTGTCTCAATGAGCTTTGTACTAGTATGACGAACTTATGAAACATCTAACAACGCGTTTCTAGGAGTCTTAACCAAGTTTCATGCAACATCAGTGCATATAAGTGTCTCAATGAGCTTTGTACAAGTTTGACAAACTTATGAAACATCTAACAACGCGTTTCTAGGACTCTAAAGAAAGTTTCATGCAACATGAGTGCTTATAAGCGTCTCAATGAGCTTTGTACTAGTTTGACGAACTTATGAAACATCTAACAACGCGTTTCTAGGACTCTAAACCAAGTTTCATGCAACATGAGTGCTTATAATTGTCTCAATGAGCTTTGTACTAGTTTGACGAACTTATGAAACATCTAACAACGCGTTTCTAGGAGTCTTAACCAAGTTTCATGCAACATCAGTGCATATAAGTGTCTCAATGAGCTGTGTACAAGTTTGACGAACTTATGAAACATCTAACAAAGCGTTTCTAGGACTCTAAACCAAGTTTCATGCAACATGAGTGTTTATAAGTTTCTCAATGAGCTTTGTACAAGTTTAACGATCTTATGAAACATCTAACAACGTGTTTCTAGGACTCTAAACCAAGTTTCATGCAACATGAGTGATTATAAGTGTCTCAATGAGCTTTGTACTAGTTTGATGAACTTATGAAACATCTAACAACGCGGTTTCTAGGACTCTAAACCAAGTTTCATGCAACTTGAGTGCTTATAAGTGTCTCAATGAGCTTTGTACTAGTTTGACGAAATTATGAAACATATAACAACGCGTTTCTAGGACTCTAAACCAAGTTTCATGCAACATGAGTGCTTATAAGTGTCTCAATGAGCTTTGTACAAGTTTGACGAACTTATGAAACATCTAAAAACGTGGTTGCTAGGACTCTCAACCAAGTTTCATGCAACATGAGTGCTTATAATTGTCTCAATGAGCTTTGTACTAGTTTGACGAACTTATGAAACATCTAAAAACGTGGTTGCTAGGACTCTCAACCAAGTTTCATGCAACATGAGTGCTTATAAGTGTCTCAATGAGCTTTGTACTAGTTTGACGAACTTATGAATCATCTAACAACTCGTTTCTAGGAGTCTTAACAAAGTTGCATTCAACATGAGGGCATATAAGTGTCTCAATGAGTTTTGTACAAGTTTAACGAACTGATAAAACATCTAACAACGTATTTCTAGGACTCTAAACCAAGTTTCATGCAACATAAGTTCTTATAAGTGTTTCAATGAGCTTTGTACTTGTTTGACGAACTTATGAAACATCTAACAACGCGTTTCTAGGACTCTAAACCAAGTTTCATGCAATATGAGTGCTTATAAGTGGCTCAATGAGTTTTGTACTAGTTTTACGAACTTATGAAACATCTAACAACGCGGTTTCTAGGACTCTAAACCAAGTTTCATGCAACATGAGTGCTTATAAGTGTCTCAATGAGCTTTTTACTAGTTTGACGAACTTATGAAACATCTAACAACGCGTTTCTAGGAGTCTTAACCATGTTTCATGCAACATAAATGCATATAAGTGTCTCAGTGAGCTGTGTACATGTTTGACGAACTTATGAAATATCTAACAAAGCGTTTCTAGAACTCTAAACCAAGTTTCATGCAACATTAGTGCTTATAAGTGTCTCAATGAGCTTTGTACAAGTTTAACGATCTTATGAAACATCTAACAACGCGTTTCCAGGACTCTAAACCAAGTTTCATGCAACATGAGTGCTTATAAGTGTCTCAATGAGCTTTGTACTAGTTTGATGAACTTATGAAACATCTAACAACGCGGTTTCTAGGACTCTAAACCAAGTTTCATGCAACATGAGTGCTTATAAGTGTCTCAATGAGCTTTGTACTAGTTTGACGAACTTATGAAACATATAACAACGCGTTTCTAGGACTCTAAACCAAGTTTCATGCAACATGAGTGCTTATAAGTTGCTCAATGAGCTTTGTACTAGTTTGACGAACTTATGAAACATCTAACAAAGCGGTTTCTAGGACTCTAAACAAGGTTTCATGCAACATGAGTGCTTATAAGTGTCTCAATAATCTTTGTACTAGTTTGACGAATTTATGAAACATCTAACAACGCGTTTCTAGGACTCTAAACCAAGTTTCATGCAACATGAGTGCTTATAAGTGTCTAAATGAGCTTTTTACTAGTTTGACGAACTTATGAAACATCTAATAACGCCTTTCTAGGACTCTAAACCAAGTTTCATGCAACATGAGTGCTTATAAGTGTCTCAATGAGCTTTGTACTAGTTTGACGAACTTATGAAACATCTAATAACGCGTTTCTAGGACTCTAAACCAAGTTTCATGCAACATGAGTGCTTATAATTGTTTCAATGAGCTTTGTACTAGTTTGACGAACTTATGAAACATCTAACAACGCGTTTCTAGGACTCTAAACCAAGTTTCATGCAACATGAGTGCTTATAAGTGTCTCGGTGAGCTTTGTACTAGTTTGACGAACTTATGAAACATCTAACAACGCGTTTCTAGGACTCTAAACCAAGTTTCATGCAACATGAGTGCTTATAAGTGGCTCAATGAGCTTTGTAATAGTTTGACGAACTTATGAAACATCTAACAACGCGGTTTCTAGGACTCTAAACAAGGTTTCATGCAACATGAGTGCTTATAAGTGTCTCAATAATCTTTGTACTAGTTTGACGAATTTATGAAACATCTAACAAAGCGTTTCTAGGACTCTAAACCAAGTTTCATGCAACATGAGTGCTTATAAGTGTCTCAATGAGCTTTGTACTAGTTTGACGAACTTATGAAATATCTAACAACGCGTTTCTAGGACTCTAAACCAAGTTTCATGGAACATGAGTGCTTATAAGTGTCTCAATGAGCTTTGTACTAGTTTGACGAACTTATGAAACATCTAACAACTCGTTTCTAGGAGTCTTAACAAAGTTGCATTCAACATGAGGGCATATAATGAACTGATAAAACATCTAACAACGTATTTCTAGGACTCTAAAACCAAGTTTCATGCAACATGAGTTCTTATAAGTGTCTCAATGAACTTTGTACTTGTTTGACGAACTTATGAAACATCTAACAACGCGTTTCTAGGACTCTAAACCAAGTTTCATGCAACATGAGTGCTTATAAGTGTCTCAATGAGCTTTGTACTAGTTTGACGAACTTATGAAACATCTAATAACGCGTTTCTAGGACTCTAAACCAAGTTTCATGCAACATGAGTGCTTATAATTGATTCAATGAGCTTTGTACTGGTTTGACGAACTTATGAAACATCTAACAACGCGTTTCTAGGACTCTAAACCAAGTTTCATGCAACATGAGTGCTTATAAGTGTCTCAATGAGCTTTAGGCTAGTTTTACGAACTTATGAAACATCTAACAACGCGTTTCTAGGACTCTAAACCAAGTTTCATGCAACATGAGTGCTTATAAGTGGCTCAATGAGCTTTGTACTAGTTTGACGAACTTATGAAAATTCTAACAACGCGGTTTCTAGGACTCTAAACCAAGTTTCATGCAACATGAGTGCTTATAAGTGTCTCAATGAGCTTTATGCTAGTTTTACGAACTTATGAAACATCTAACAACGCGTTTCTAGGACTCTAAACCAAGTTTCATGCAACATGAGTGCTTATAAGTGGCTCAATGAGCTTTGTACTAGTTTGACGAACTTATGAAACATCTAACAACGCGGTTTCTAGGACTCTAAACAAGGTTTCATGCAACATGAGTGCTTATAAGTGTCTCAATAATCTTTGTACTAGTTTGACGAATTTATGAAACATCTAACAACGCGTTTCTAGGACTCTAAACCAAGTTTCATGCAACATGAGTGCTTATAAGTGTCTAAATGAGCTTTTTACTAGTTTGACGAACTTATGAAACATCTAATAACGCCTTTTTAGGACTCTAAACCAAGTTTCATGCAACATGAGTGCTTATAAGTGTCTCAATGAGCTTTGTACTAGTTTGACGAAGTTATGAAACATCTAATAACGCGTTTCTAGGACTCTAAACCAAGTTTCATGCAACATGAGTGCTTATAATTGTTTCAATGAGCTTTGTACTAGTTTGACGAACTTACGAAACATCTAACAACGCGTTTCTAGGACTCTAAACAAAGTTTCATGCAACATGAGTGCTTATAATTGATTCAATGAGCTTTGTACTGGTTTGACGAACTTATGAAACATCTAACAACGCGTTTCTAGGACTCTAAACCAAGTTTCATGCAACATGAGTGCTTATAAGTGTCTCAATGAGCTTTAGGCTAGTTTTACGAACTTATGAAACATCTAACAACGCGTTTCTAGGACTCTAAACCAAGTTTCATGCAACATGAGTGCTTATAAGTGGCTCAATGAGCTTTGTACTAGTTTGACGAACTTATGAAAATTCTAACAACGCGGTTTCTAGGACTCTAAACCAAGTTTCATGCAACATGAGTGCTTATAAGTGTCTCAATGAGCTTTATGCTAGTTTTACGAACTTATGAAACATCTAACAACGCGTTTCTAGGACTCTAAACCAAGTTTCATGCAACATGAGTGCTTATAAGTGGCTTAATGAGCTTTGTACTAGTTTGACGAACTTATGAAACATCTAACAACGCGGTTTCTAGGACTCTAAACAAGGTTTCATGCAACATGAGTGCTTATAAGTGTCTCAATAATCTTTGTACTAGTTTGACGAATTTATGAAACATCTAACAACGCGTTTCTAGGACTCTAAACCAAGTTTCATGCAACATGAGTGCTTATAAGTGTCTAAATGAGCTTTTTACTAGTTTGACGAACTTATGAAACATCTAATAACGCCTTTTTAGGACTCTAAACCAAGTTTCATGCAACATGAGTGCTTATAAGTGTCTCAATGAGCTTTGTACTAGTTTGACGAAGTTATGAAACATCTAATAACGCGTTTCTAGGACTCTAAACCAAGTTTCATGCAACATGAGTGCTTATAATTGTTTCAATGAGCTTTGTACTAGTTTGACGAACTTACGAAACATCTAACAACGCGTTTCTAGGACTCTAAACAAAGTTTCATGCAACATGAGTGCTTATAAGTGTCTCAATGAGCTTTGTACTAGTTTGACGAACTTATGAAACATCTAACAACGCGTTTCTAGGACTCTAAACCAAGTTTCATGTAACATGAGTGTTTATAAGTGGCTCAATGAGCTTTGTACTAGTTTGACGAACTTATGAAACATCTAACAACGCGGTTTCTAGGACTCTAAACAAGGTTTCATTCAACATGAGTGCTGCTTATAAGTGTCTCAATAATCTTTGTACTAGTTTGACGAATTTATGAAACATCTAACAACGCGCTTCAAGGACTCTAAACCAAGTTTCATGCAACATCAGTGCATATAAGTGTCTCAATGAGCTTTGTACAAGTTTGACGAACTTATGAAACATCTATCAACGCGTTTCTAGGACTCTAAACAAAGTTTCATGCAACATGAGTGCTTATAAGTGTCTCAATGAGCTTTGTACTATTTTGACGAACTTATGAAACATCTAACAACGCGTTTCTAGGACTCTAAACAAAGTTTCATGCAACATGAGTGCTTATAATTGTCTCAATGAGCTTTGTACTAGTTTGACGAACTTATGAAACATCTAACAACGCGTTTCTAGGAGTCTTAACCATGTTTCATGCAACATAAATGCATATAAGTGTCTCAATGAGCTTGTGTACATGTTTGACGAACTTATGAAATATCTAACAAAGCGTTTCTAGAACTCTAAACCAAGTTTCAGCAAAATGAGTGCTTATAAGTGTCTCAATGAGCTTTGTACAAGTTTAACGATCTTATGAAACATCTAACAACGCGTTTCTAGGACTCTAAACCAAGTTTCATGCAACATGAGTGCTTATAAGTGTCTCAATGAGCTTTGTACTAGTTTGATGAACTTATGAAACATCTAACAACGCGGTTTCTAGGACTCTAAACCAAGTTTCATGCAACATGAGTGCTTATAAGTGTCTCAATGAGCTTTCTACTAGTTTGACGAACTTATGAAACATATAACAACGCGTTTCTAGGACTCTAAACCAAGTTTTATGCAACATGAGTGCTTATAAGTGTCTCAATGAGCTTTGTACAAGTTTGACGAACTTATGAAACATCTAAAAACGTGGTTGCTAGGACTCTAAACCAAGTTTCATGCAACATGAGTGCTTATAATTGTCTCAATGAGCTTTGTACTAGTTTGACGAACTTATGAAACATCTAACAACGCGTTTCTAGGAGTCTTAACCAAGTTTCATGCAACATCAGTGCATATAAGTGTCTCAAGGAGCTTTGTACAAGTTTGACGAACTTATGAAACATCTAACAACGCGTTTCTAGGTCTCTAAACCAATTTTCATGCAACATGACTGCTTATAAGTGACTCAATGAGCTTTGTACTAGTTTTACGAACTTATGAAACATCTAACAACGCTGTTTCTAGGACTCTAAACCATTTTTCATGCAACATGAGTGCTTATAAGTGTCTCAATGAGCTTTGTACTAGTTTGACGAACTTATGAAACATCTAACAACGCGTTTGTAGGACTCTAAACAAAGTTTCATGCAACATGAGTGCTTATAAGTGTCTAAATGATCTTTTTACTAGTTTGACGAACTTATGAAACATCTAATAACGCCTTTCTAGGACTCTAAACCAAATTTCATGCACCATGAGTGCTTATAAGTGTCTCAATGAGCTTTGTACTAGTTTGACGAACTTATGAAACATCTAATAACGCGTTTCTAGGACTCTAAACCAAGTTTCATGCAACATGAGTGCTTATAATTGTTTCAATGAGTTTTGTACTAGTTTGACGAACTTATGAAACATCTAACAACGCGTTTCTAGGACTCTAAAACAAGTTTCATGCAACATGAGTACTTATAAGTGTCTCAATGAGCTTTGTACTAGTTTGACGAACTTATGAAACATCTAACAACGCGTTTCTAGGACTCTAAACCAAGTTTCATGCAACATGAGTGCTTATAAGTGGCTCAATGAGCTTTGTACTAGTTTGACGAACTTATGAAACATCTAACAACGCGGTTTCTAGGACTCTAAACAAGGTTTCATGCAACATGAGTGCTTATAAATGTTTCAATGAGCTTTGTACTAGTTTGACGAATTTATGAAACATCTAACAACGCGTTTCTAGGACTCTAAACCAAGTTTCATGCAACATGAGTGCTTATAAGTGTCTAAATGAGCTTTTTACTAGTTTGACGAATTTATGAAACATCTAATAACGCCTTTCTAGGACTCTAAACCAAGTTTCATGCAACATGAGTGCTTATAAGTGTCTCAATGAGCTTTGTACTAGTTTGACGAACTTATGAAACATCTAATAACGCGTTTCTAGGACTCTAAACCAAGTTTCATGCAACATGAAGTCTTATAATTGTTTCAATGAGCTTTGTACTAGTTTGACGAACTTATGAAACATCTAACAACGCGTTTCTAGGACTCTAAACCAAGTTTCATGCAACATGAGTGCTTATAAGTGTCTCAATGAGCTTTGTACTAGTTTGACGAACTTATGAAACATCTAACAACGCGTTTCTAGGACTCTAAACCAAGTTTCATGGAACATGAGTGCTTATAAGTGGCTCAATGAGCTTTGTACTTGTTTGACGAACTTATGAAACATCTAACAACGCGGTTTCTAGGACTCTAAACAAGGTTTCATGCAACATGAGTGCTTATAAGTGTCTCAATAATCTTTGTACTAGTTTGACGAATTTATGAAACATCTAACAACGCGTTTCTAGGACTCTAAACCAAGTTTCATGCAACATGAGTGCTTATAAGTGTCTCAATGAGCTTTGTACTAGTTTGCCGAACTTATGAAATATCTAACAACGCGTTTCTAAGACTCTAAACCAAGTTTCATGCAACATGAGTGCTTATAAGTGTCTCAATGAGCTTTGTACTAGTTTGACGAACTTATGAAACATCTAACAACTCGTTTCTAGGAGTCTTAACAAAGTTGCATTCAACATGAGGGCATATAAGTGTGTCTCAATGAGTTTTGTACAAGTTTAATGAACTGATAAAACATCTAACAACGTATTTCTAGGACTCTAAACCAAGTTTCATGCAACATGAGTTCTTATAAGTGTCTCAATGAGCTTTGTACTTGTTTGACGAACTTATGAAACATCTAACAACGCGTTTCTAGGACTCTAAACCAAGTTTCATGCAACATGAGTGCTTATAAGTGGCTCAATGAGCTTTGTACTAGTTTGACGAACTTATGAAAATTCTAACAACGCGGTTTCTAGGACTCTAAACCAAGTTTCATGCAACATGAGTGCTTATAAGTGTCTCAATGAGCTTTATGCTAGTTTTACGAACTTATGAAACATCTAACAACGCGTTTCTAGGACTCTAAACCAAGTTTCATGCAACATGAGTGCTTATAAGTGGCTCAATGAGCTTTGTACTAGTTTGACGAACTTATGAAACATCTAACAACGCGGTTTCTAGGACTCTAAACAAGGTTTCATGCAACATGAGTGCTTATAAGTGTCTCAATAATCTTTGTACTAGTTTGACGAATTTATGAAACATCTAACAACGCGTTTCTAGGACTCTAAACCAAGTTTCATGCAACATGAGTGCTTATAAGTGTCTAAATGAGCTTTTTACTAGTTTGACGAACTTATGAAACATCTAATAACGCCTTTTTAGGACTCTAAACCAAGTTTCATGCAACATGAGTGCTTATAAGTGTCTCAATGAGCTTTGTACTAGTTTGACGAAGTTATGAAACATCTAATAACGCGTTTCTAGGACTCTAAACCAAGTTTCATGCAACATGAGTGCTTATAATTGTTTCAATGAGCTTTGTACTAGTTTGACGAACTTACGAAACATCTAACAACGCGTTTCTAGGACTCTAAACAAAGTTTCATGCAACATGAGTGCTTATAAGTGTCTCAATGAGCTTTGTACTAGTTTGACGAACTTATGAAACATCTAACAACGCGTTTCTAGGACTCTAAACAAAAGTTTCATGTAACATGAGTGTTTATAAGTGGCTCAATGAGCTTTGTACTAGTTTGACGAACTTATGAAACATCTAACAACGCGGTTTCTAGGACTCTAAACAAGGTTTCATTCAACATGAGTGCTTATAAGTGTCTCAATAATCTTTGTACTAGTTTGACGAATTTATGAAACATCTAACAACACGTTTCAAGGACTCTAAACCAAGTTTTATGCAACATGAGTGCTTATAAGTGTCTCATTGAGCTTTGTACTAGTTTGACGAACTTATGAAATATCTAACAACGCGCTTCTAGGACTCTAAACCAAGTTTCATGCAACATGAGTGCTTATAAGTGTCTCAATGAGCTTTGTACTAGTTTGACGAACATATGAAACATCTAACAACGCCTTTCTAGGAGTCTTAACCAAGTTTCATGCAACATCAGTGCATATAAGTGTCTCAATGAGCTTTGTACAAGTTTGACGAACTTATGAAACATCTATCAACGCGTTTCTAGGACTCTAAACAAAGTTTCATGCAACATGAGTGCTTATAAGTGTCTCAATGAGCTTTGTACTAGTTTGACGAACTTATGAAACATCTAACAACGCGTTTCTAGGACTCTAAACCAAGTTTCATGCAACATGAGTGCTTATAATTGTCTCAATGAGCTTTGAACTAGTTTGACGAACTTATGAAACATCTAACAACGCGTTTCTAGGAGTCTTAACCATGTTTCATGCAACATAAATGCATATAAGTGTCTCAATGAGCTGTGTACATGTTTGACGAACTTATGAAATATCTAACAAAGCGTTTCTAGAACTCTAAACCAAGTTTCATGTAAAATGAGTGCTTATAAGTGTCTCAATGAGCTTTGTACAAGTTTAACGATCTTATGAAACATCTAACAACGCGTTTCTAGGACTCTAAACCAAGTTTCATGCAACATGAGTGCTTATAAGTGTCTCAATGAGCTTTGTACTAGTTTGATGAACTTATGAAACATCTAACAACGCGGTTTCTAGGACTCTAAACCAAGTTTCATGCAACATGAGTGCTTATAAGTGTCTCAATGAGCTTTGTACTAGTTTGACGAACTTATGAAACATATAACAACGCGTTTCTAGGACTCTAAACCAAGTTTTATGCAACATGAGTGCTTATAAGTGTCTCAATGAGCTTTGTACAAGTTTGACGAACTTATGAAACATCTAAAAACGTGGTTGCTAGGACTCTAAACCAAGTTTCATGCAACATGAGTGCTTATAATTGTCTCAATGAGCTTTGTACTAGTTTGACGAACTTATGAAACATCTAACAACGCGTTTCTAGGACTCTAAACCAATTTTCATGCAACATGACTGCTTATAAGTGGCTCAATGAGCTTTGTACTAGTTTTACGAACTTATGAAACATCTAACAACGCTGTTTCTAGGACTCTAAACCATTTTTCATGCAACATGAGTGCTTATAAGTGTCTCAATGAGCTTTGTACTAGTTTGACGAACTTATGAAACATCTAACAACGCGTTTGTAGGACTATAAACAAAGTTTCATGCAACATGAGTGCTTATAAGTGTCTAAATGATCTTTTTACTAGTTTGACGAACTTATGAAACATCTAATAACGCCTTTCTAGGACTCTAAACCAAGTTTCATGCAACATGAGTGCTTATAAGTGTCTCAATGAGCTTTGTACTAGTTTGACGAACTTATGAAACATCTAATAACGCGTTTCTAGGACTCTAAACCAAGTTTCATGCAACATGAGTGCTTATAATTGTTTCAATGAGCTTTGTACTAGTTTGACGAACTTATGAAACATCTAACAACGCGTTTCTAGGACTCTAAACCAAGTTTCATGCAACATGAGTACTTATAAGTGTCTCAATGAGCTTTGTACTAGTTTGACGAACTTATGAAACATCTAACAACGCGTTTCTAGGACTCTAAACCAAGTTTCATGCAACATGAGTGCTTATAAGTGGCTCAATGAGCTTTGTACTAGTTTGACGCACTTATGAAACATGTAACAACGCGGTTTCTAGGACTCTAAACAAGGTTTCATGCAACATTAGTGCTTATAAATGTTTCAATGAGCTTTGTACTAGTTTGACGAACTTATGAAAAATCTAACAACACGTTTCTAGGACTCTAAACCAAGTTTCATGCAACATGAGTTCTTATAAGTGTCTCAATGAGCTTTGTACTTGTTTGACGAACTTATGAAACATCTAACAACGCGTTTCTAGGACTCTAAACCAATTTTCATGCAACATGATTGCTTATAAGTGGCTCAATGAGCTTTGTACTAGTTTTACGAACTTATGAAACATCTAACAACGCGGTTTCTAGGACTCTAAACCAAGTTTCATGCAACATGAGTGCTTATAAGTGTCTCAATGAGCTTTGTACTAGTTTGACGAACTTATGAAACATCTAACAACGCGTTTGTAGGACTCTAAACAAAGTTTCATGCAACATGAGTGCTTATAAGTGTCTAAATGATCTTTTTACTAGTTTGACGAACTTATGAAACATCTAATAACGCCTTTCTAGGACTCTAAACCAAGTTTCATGCAACATGAGTGCTTATAAGTGTCTCAATGAGCTTTGTACTAGTTTGACGAACTTATGAAACATCTAATAACGCGTTTCTAGGACTCTAAACCAAGTTTCATGCAACATGAGTGCTTATAATTGTTTCAATGAGCTTTGTACTAGTTTGACGAACTTATGAAACATCTAACAACGCGTTTCTAGGACTCGTAAACCAAGTTTCATGCAACATGAGTGCTTATAAGTGTCTCAATGAGCTTTGTACTAGTTTGACGAACTTATGAAACATCTAACAACGCGTTTCTAGGACTCTAAACCAAGTTTCATGCAACATGAGTGCTTATAAGTGTCTCAATGAGCTTTGTACTAGTTTGACGAACTTATGAAACATCTAACAACGCGTTTCTAGGACTCTAAACCAAGTTTCATGGAACATGAGTGCTTATAAGTGGCTCAATGAGCTTTGTACTTGTTTGACGAACTTATGAAACATCTAACAACGCGGTTTCTAGGACTCTAAACAAGGTTTCATGCAACATGAGTGCTTATAAGTGTCTCAATAATCTTTGTACTAGTTTGACGAATTTATGAAACATCTAACAACGCGTTTCTAGGACTCTAAACCAAGTTTCATGCAACATGAGTGCTTATAAGTGTCTCAATGAGCTTTGTACTAGTTTGTCGAACTTATGAAATATCTAACAACGCGTTTCTAAGACTCTAAACAACAAGTTTCATGCAACATGAGTGCTTATAAGTGTCTCAATGAGCTTTGTACTAGTTTGACGAACTTATGAAACATCTAACAACTCGTTTCTAGGAGTCTTAACAAAGTTGCAACA